>ML780485.1:401133-463107 GCA_009831015.1 Picea engelmannii
CTTGTCACCTGTAATTTAGCATTATCACATATCCAACCAAGAGGGTATGGCTTAGGATGTGGAATTGTTTCCAATTTTAATTTCTTAACAATGTCTTCAGATATAAGGTTTGCTTGAGATCCAATATCAAATAGAGTATCTATCTTGGTATGCTTTGAAACAACCCTTATGTGAAAAAGTTCGATTCTTTTTTTTTTTTGTCGAGTTACATTGAGATTACTGTTACTTGAAGAACTAGTACTTGCAATAGAACCATTACCTTGATATCCCATGGCTGTAATCTTTGTTTCATCACCTGAATCAGAACCTAAATCATGTTGTATGGTTGCAGTAGTCTTGGACTTCCCTTTGTTGCCAAACTTTTTGGGTCTTCTTTCAGGATGAAGTTTCCAACAATGGTCTTCATCATGGCTATCTTTTGAACAATGTTTGCATGTAAATTTTTCTCCCTCTTTCTTAATAACAACATTCTTTTTGCCATTTCCCTTAAAATTCCTCTTTCCTTTGTCTCCACGACTGAAAGGCTTCTTGTTACCCTCATGAGTTTCATTCCTTCCGCTTGCTTCCAAATGAGTGGCCTGAACACAAACTTCATCTAGATTTGAAGGATTAAACATGAGTATTGTATGTCTCAAATAACTATGTAAAGCTCCAATGTATTTGAGTAAAGTTTCTTGAGAAGACAAATCTACTCCCAAAACCAAAGCTCTTCTCCTAAATTCTTGAGTAAATATTTGCACATTTTGTCCTTTAGCTTGTCTAAAATTTTGCCAATCCATAGTAGCTTTTTGCATATATGCCAGTGGGTAAAATTGTTTTTTAATTGCAACAATAAAATCATTCCAAGAGGTTAAAATTTTACCATGTTTCTTCATGTCCTCTTGAGTCTTGGATTCCCACCAAATGAGTGCTGCACTATCCAATCTTAAATAAGCAAGATGAATCTTAGTTTCATCATCTTGAATTTTTTGTATCCTACAATACACCTCAATCTGATGAATCCAATTATCTAATTTCTCAGCATTTACCTCTCCATTGTACATTGCCAATTCGAATTTAATATCAAGCTTTAACAAAGGAATTTGTGAAGGATTTTTACCAGTCCTTTTGGAGAATTTAGAAGAGGTCTTGAACTGGTAGAAGAAGAAGAAGAAGATGGAGGTGAGGGTGGTGGAGAAGCACCATTCCCTCGATTTCCATTTGGAGTTTTATCACCACTGTCTCCCTTGTGCTTTGAAGGGTTGGAGCCTTCACCTTGCAACCTTGTATTCCTTTCTTCCATCAAGAGTTTCATCATTTATCTCATTTCCATGAAAGCCTTTTTGAGATCTTCATTTTCTGTAGGAATATGTTCATGACTCTCTTCATGAGCCATACTTGGTGAATGCCTCCTTGAAGCTTGCGGTGATGATATACTATTTCTTCTTGAAGGATTAGAACTTGGCTCTACAAGTTGGCCTTCTCCTCTTGTGAGTTTCAACCTTGTGAGCATCAAAAAACAAAATACTTGCAAATAATCAAGTCTTCAAAAACCTATGCTTTGATACCAACTTGATCTAAAAATGAAGAAGACTTGTATTCTTGAAAATATTTGCAATTTTTAATTCAAGTGTTATTATGCAAATGGATCAATTTTGCAAACACAACTTTTATAGAAATAATATATTCAAGATGCATATAAACAACAACAAATAATAGTGAACAGAAAACACATAACACAAAAAATGATAAAGGAGTTCACCCCTCTCTTGGGCTACATCTCCTGGTCCAACTTCCAATGAATCTTTTGTATTATTTGCTCAAAGTTCTAAAATATGTGCTTTAAAATGCTCAAAATGCCAAATAGATGGCTCCAATGGCTTAAAAATGTCCAAAAACCCCTAGCTGGGCTTTTTCGGCACCTCATTTAGCCAAAAATTAAAGAAGATAGGCTTCCTAGAAGTTCCCCTTCAAACTTGCTGTCTTTGGTTTGCCAAAATGCACCTCCTCCTCCTCAACCTAGCCCCCACGTGCATATATGTGTTAAAACCCAGCACCGGGCGCAACTTCACAAACGGTGCGAACTGTAGGACGATTACGCGCTAGCCCTTAACCGCCAAGGCCCGTGGGCACATGAGCCACCACATGACCACACGCATATACAATATATATATATATATATATATATATATATATATATATATATATATAACCGTGGGGTTTAAATGTGCGCGCACACAACAATGTTCACATGACATATATATATAATCGCGGGGTTTAAATGCGCGCACACAACAATTGTCATATGAAATATATATATAACCGTGGGCCGAGGCTTAGCCCCGGCCCGAACCGCGCCCCATTTCAAATTATTTCAAATTCAAATAATTTAAAACTCATATATATGTTAAGAACTACATGTGGGCACACCGGTTGGGTGGCCCTTCCTAAGGCTTTACCCCTGCCTGGCAGTCACAGGGTCAAATCTGGCCAACAACATAAATTTTAAACCACTATCCAGGTGACACATGGCGGCCATTGATTGGGCCACGTGTCGCCATCCCATTCGCCGCAAACAAACCACATCATATGCCAATTGTCCACATGACTGCCTCCCACGTGTTGTACGACCCTGCCACATGTCATACGACTCTGCCACATGTCGTACGACCCTTCCACGTGGCGTACGGCCCTGCCACGCCAACATCCGTACGGACTGTACAGTGAACACATTTTTTTTTGCCTGTTTGTCGTTTTGAACAAAACACGATATATCTTTCATCTGATGTCCGTTTGAACCCAAACGAGTTGCATTGGGTTCATGACGACAAGGCCTATGATCCTGTTTGATTTGAAGCGATTCCGAGCACTTTGAATTTTGAGCAAAATTTGATCCCCTGGATCACTCACAATCACTTGCATGCAGATCTTCCTACTGAGATATGATTTTCACCGCTGTGCCTTACCTCTTTCTCTTAGCTTAATATAATGGTTATGTTCCGTCTTCGACCGATCCAACAGTCAATCATTTCTCCCCAGTTTTGTGGTGTAGATCCTCTCTGGAACGTCGGAACTTCAGGCTTCGACCCCTTTTTCTTATAACACATAAAATTCACCAAAGTCGCGAAGTCTGAAGGACTTAGGGGGTTTAACTTTCCTGCACCTTTTCTAAATCTGACGACTGTGAAGGGTATGCCTTCTCGCGAATAGATACTATGACCAAAATTTAAACCTAGCGGCCCAACACAATGGTTGTTGTGGCTTCTTTCTTTGTTGTCATTCCATAAGTCGTTATACCTCTTGAGCTTCTGAACATAGTCCCAGTGATGCTCTTAGGTTCATATTTTGTCTCTCTCTACAACAATTCACTCTGAAACCTTTGCTTCATTAACCACTACCATGGCCCATCTAGGCTCAATGTCGAAACCTTGCCTTAGATACCATTCTGTAACGTCCCCGACCCTCAAACCTCTATCGGGAAATGATACCTAAACAACTGTATCTTTGTTTTCCTACTCTGATACCATTTTGTGACTGTTCCTGACCTTAAACCAATAGGCCAGACCATGCCACCGAACAACTTTGAGGAAATATTCACATATAAAACTTAACATGAATAGATAGAGATAACATTTGATATTCATATATATTTATATACATATCTATCTAATGCAATTTAAACAGTTATAAAATTTTGTTCATGCACCTATTCATGTAGAAACAACATTAAACCATACATGCAATATATACAGACAATTCTAATAACATTATAATTAGATTTCAAGATACACATTATACAAAGAACAAAGATTTGGTACTTATCTTTTAATACATGACCACTAACTGTGTGCATACCTTCCACAAACCTCCCATCCTTTGACCATGTTGCTCATCATGCTCAACAATTGATCACCCTCGAGATGGGACTAAAATCCACTGGGAAAAGGATTCCTAGGCTTGGCAAGGACAACAGGAAAGTCTCAGAAATCAACAAGAAGTATTTTCTCCTAGGATCCACTTACGCTCACAACCCAGAGACCCTTGTTCCCCACATGCCTGTCCCAGCCTAGGAGTGTACACCTTCACTATCACAAGTCCATCAGCTGTCCACCTCCCTTCTAGGAATTCGAAAACAGGCTAGCTTGAAAGTTTCAGAGTACTATAGCTACTACGAGACTCCCTCTAGGAGATCTCACTTCCTCAACACACTCTCTCACCTGGAGAGAGTTGCTCACATGCCTGACAACCTACCTCTTCTATCAATCTCCTAAGTCCAATAGGTAACCTTCGCAACAAAATTTGGATAAGGGCTCTGGTAATGAAAACAAGCCACACCAGTCCAGAGAAAACGTGGGTAGCAACAATAAAGGCTAAGGTGCGATATGGCTCATACACTACGCATTTGTGCTATGCATCATAGGAAACACGGTTAGCTTCATTACACAGGGGTGTGGGTTTCATAAGTTGCAGAGATTGATGATGGAGGAAATGGCTAGCTGTGTCAAGGCTCTCCCTGTCTTAATGCGTGCATCAGTGGGGGGTATGGCTTACTTTCAAAGTGGCAAACATCATGAGAATTCTGAGGGAAGCCCCAACAATCTTACTTTCCCACCTAAAACTACATGCGACCATGTTGACACATGCCTCCTTGAAGCTACATGAGCTCCACTTAATACTCATCTCCTTTCCCCAGGAACTTAGGATAACATGGTTATGTCAAACCTTAGCCTATAGGAAATAATAATATAATATCATTCCTTTAGAGGTAAGCCCTCTATCTTAGCCCCTATTCCTAGACACTTAGCCCCTTCCCTTTTCCTTCCTAGTGGATCCTAGTCCCCCATAACTCTTTTTTTTTGGTCGATATACATGCAACGATGTAATTTTATTAATGATGTGAGTATTTACATATGCAAAATCAGGCTCATTCCATCATGCTTGTTGGAGTGCCTCTCCTTCCCCTTTCCTCTCTTAAGGTAGTTGGAAGGAAATGTACACTCTCACCCCTAAGGGCTTTAAGGTGTTCTTACCCTTCCCTTTCTTAAGGATAAGGATGTGGAGGATAGTGACTCCACCTGCCCTGTTAGGCTTGCTTAGAGTTCTGAGCCTATCTGGGATTTCCAGCCTAATAAACACATAAGTCTTCCAACTTATAAACACTTGGCTCACCAGCCTATAAGCATAATTACAATTCAACAGGGGCTCGACCTTGGGGTGTTACATGCAATGTTTCTTGATAACTAGATCCGATATTTATGTGCAACAAATAGCTTCTTCAAAATAAAAATATTGAAGAAAAGATTGATTATTATAAGAATGCACACTCAACATCATTTATACAAACCTATGAAATGCATGAATACATAAGATGTAACCATATTTTCTTGCAAGAAGAAGAGTGAAATGATCTTGATCATTTAAGAAAAATTTAAATAAATATGGCAATTAAAACTGAAAAGAATTTATAGGCACACTTCAAAAATCTCACACTCAACAATCCCAATATCCGATAAATAATTAAATCCATTCCTCAAATTATTTCTCTATGGATTTTATTAAATGAAATATATTTCTCATTACAAAACATTCAGTAAACCAATTGAATAGTTCTTCAAAAACAAATATTTTCAAACAAAAGTACTAAATCTCCATGAATCAAATAGAATATCTTGGTTTACATATGACAATCACATACTTGGCTGTAAATAATCCATGATATTATGGAGAAAAGTCTTGGAAGAATACAATAAAAACACTCAAGAAATCAACATTATGCTTAGTTCAGAAATACATGAATAAGGCTTTGAGAAAATAGTGTAGAAGAAGAAGAAACAAGAAAAATGGAGATATTTGTTTACTGATAAGAGACAGGGCTAAATGTTGATTGCTAGGCCTTTCTATTCTGATCTTCTGATTTCCCTTTCTCTAACCCTTTCTTTGATGATGCTTCCTTCATTTAAAAATGTTTCCAATGCTTTCTTGAAGTAGTTAGGGTTTTGATCTTTTTAGGAACTTCCAAACGCTTACTTCTTGCAATAAACACTTTAATTAATGCCTCATTAAAGTCTTATTAATGATTTAGTGTCATTGGAGTTCGTGCCTTGAAGTGGTCCCTTTTCTTCTTTAATAAAAGTTTTAATAAAATTTTATTTTTAATTTTTTTAATTGAGTGCCTTTTTTAAAAGTGGATTGTGTTTTAATTTTCTGAGAAAAATATTTGATATTTCAGCCATGCAGACCATTTTATATGCAATATTCAACATCTAATCTTTCAACGAGTCCTCCTGAGTGCAATTTGGAGTTTTGGATCTCAAGATATAAACTCGTGAGGTTGAGGTTCCAAGCAAATTTATCAACAAACCATAAAACCATAGCTTACTGTTATTTCAATTTCTGAGAGAGTTATGGCCATTTTCTCCTCTTGAAAATTATTCCATCATTTTCCTCGTCAAATAACCTTTCCAATGAGGTATAGTTTGTCGAAAGCTGATTCCCAGATCTCGAATTATGACCTACAAAAGTTCACTGCTCAGTGGATGTTCATCAATTCGTGGGTGAATCTTGGCTCTTCATCTCAATTCAACTTTTTAAAAGGAAATTCAATCCCACATGCATTGTGGAGATTGGGATTTAAATGTTTAAATAGTACAACTTAACATACACTCCACGTGGAACATAAGGAGACTATGGATATTATGGAGGCTCAAACCTTAGAAAATTCATTCATTAATTAAATATTTTGATAACCCAGTCAACATCCACTAAGTGCCCAGTCGACACCCAATCAACAATGAGTCATAGCCCAATCAACAGTGTGTCAACTTCCACATCATCACCATGATTCATAACGTGATAGGTTTCCATAGGATTCCACGTGTCGTGATGTCATCATGTAATGCCTACCAGTTTATAGATTAAACATTTAATTTCTTGTTAGTTTATGTCAAATTGATATTGTGGAAATTATTGGAAAAGACTTATGTGGAAATATGTTATCATAAACATTGATGAGGAGTATTTTTGTAACTTTTATTTTTAATTTATTTAACCAATAAGAAACAAATTGATTAGATAATCTAGTTACAAATACTTAATCATTATTCCATGGGTGAGTGAAAATGATAAAAATCACTAGTGTGAATTATTGTCCATGGGACAAGTGGAACCCTGCTCCCAAATGTGTGGGATGCGAGGGAACAAGCTAGCATAAAAGTAGGCCAAGAATATTCCCTAGGGTTAGGGATGAGGCCAACTTGAAAAGACCTAATCAAGCTATTAAAGACAAGTATGCGATGAGGCAGGACGTTTTTGAGTACTTTTGAAGAAATGAGTTGTTGCTTATGTGAATAAAAAACCTCAAATAAATCTAGAAAATGTTATACAATTTTTAGTCCCCATGGAATAATGATTTAGGTTCGGGGGTGAAAAAGACAAGTAGATTTGGTTGTTCCTGTCTATGGTTGGGAGGAACTGGTTTTCTACTCAATTTGTTTCTCAATTATTGAAGCAGGCTCAGATAAGTTCTTTAATTAATAAATTTATGTTTGTTAATGATTTATTAAAATTACAGTAGATAATGATTGCAAAATCTACAATACTTATTAAATTAGAGAATAGTTGTGAAAATTACAATATTTATTTATATCTAATAGAATACCATGTTCTTTTTATCATTGAACAGTTTGCAGAAACAACCATTAAAATGTCAGTAGAATGTTTTCTACTTTGGAAAGAGTATTATTTTTATAAATATTACAATGAGAAAGCAAAGAAGACATAAAAGAGTGTGTAGATTGTTATCTATGCGAATTAGTTATTTATTTATATATATTGCAGCGAGAAATAAAATAAATACCTAGTTTCTCTTTTATTTCCCAATAGGATTAATTGTTCAAAATACGAAGTTTGGAAACTTAAAGAGATCTGGCTTAGAAATAGAAATAATTCATTTTACACCCACTATAAATATTGCAGACTTACTTATACGTGTTATATTTTTTTGTATATTGGTTTCTTTTCAAAAATATTTTTATCAAAAAGACATAAGAATGCATCTTGGATAGCATATAACTTACAACAAGAAAACACATGATGATTTTAACCCTAAACTGAAACGAACCATGATGAAAAATGTAGAGTTCATAACAAGAAAAACATTTGAATATGACATGGGAGAAGTAGCATAAAATATTAGGGGAAGATGATTATGTATTAAGACAATACGTAAAAAAAATTGCGAACATTTTTATTATATAATATAAAGAGAGCCAAAAATGTAGAGGTATACAAAAAGGTTTATACATAAATATACCCATTAAATTATAACCAGAGTATTATTTAAAGAAATATCTTAGTAATATTTAAGAGAAACCTATGAGTCCGTTGACCATTATGTCTTGGCTTAAGGTAAAATAATAAATTGATTGTAAACCCTTTCTTTTATAAATTAAACGAAACCATTGACCAAACAACAAAAACGAAGAGGGAAACAAATGCCAACAATTAAAAGAGATTTAGATATATGGGTTGGATGTTCCAATAACCAACCAGTCCATAATATTAATCATAAATGAAATCAAAATTTGTAACTTAGCTTTTTATCATAAGGTAAATGATAAGATCGTATATGATTTTCTACCTAACCTCCATAGCACGACATTTAAAAACAATGTTATCATCGAATTCATGCTGATTCTCCCAACATTTTTTTCCACAAGATAGTTCTTAACCTACGAAGAACTGTTGGCCCTTGACCAAGTTTTGAGGATCCTTGGTCATGCGACCTATTTTTGGGACTTTGACAGGCTGTTGAAGGCAGAGCGCAAGAAGAAGTGGAGATCGCGAGATCTCGACCCCCTTTTAGGGAATTTTGGGATTTGGGATTATGTAACATATATGGGGATGTCGGCGAGCAGGAGCGGCGTGGAGCAGGAGCGGCACGGAGCACAGGAGTCATTTGCGGCAAGCGATAAGGCAACGGTATGTTTGTCAGTTGTAGAGTAGCATGCATTAAACTTATGGTCAGATTTAAATTTGATTGTAAAGGACATGATGAACATTAGAAAAAGGTTTTTTTTTCAGTGTTGTATGATGCTTGAGGGATAACCATGGCCTGTGTACTTGTTTCGATTCTGAGCATCCTCTTCACGCCCATTTGGTTTCTGTCATTTAGATTTAAATTTTTTTTATAGTGAAGGCATTCTGAGCAGCCTCTTCATGCCCATTTGGTTTCTGTCATTTAGATTTAAATTTTTTTTATAGCGAAGGCATTCTGAGCAGCCTCTTCACGCCCATTTGGTTTCTGTCATTTAGATTTAATTTTTTTTTATAGCGAAGGCATTCTGAGCAGCCTCTTCACGCCCATTTGGTTTTTGTCATTTAGATTTTTTTTATTTTTATAGAGAAGGTATTCTGAGCAGCCTCTTCACGCCCATTTGGTTTCTGTCATTTAGATTAAATTTTTTTTTTATAGCGAAGGCATTCTGAGCAACCTCTTCACGCCCATTTTGTTTCTGTCATCTAGATTTAATTTTTTTTTCTTTCTTCAGCTGCAATAACTGTGAAGCTCTGTGATTGGCCCTATGTTTGGTGGTAATAGGTTTTTCTCCCTTCTTTGCCTTCTGCGTGAAGTT
The DNA here is from genome assembly GCA_009831015.1 of Picea engelmannii. Lineage (NCBI taxonomy): Eukaryota > Viridiplantae > Streptophyta > Pinopsida > Pinales > Pinaceae > Picea > Picea engelmannii. The sequence goes on from ML780485.1 coordinate 410,745, forward strand.
TCCAAAAGATTACCTTTGCTACAGTTAGAGTGCCACGATAGCTACACCCCGAGGCAAGTAATGGCACCGTTTTTCTACTGTAGCCACGGGCGAATTCGTCTGGGTAAATAAATCTGTAAGTCGTAGTAAATCAATGGTGGTTATTTTTGAAACCTGTTAGCATCCCTGGTAACTTAATACGTGGTTGCATGCACATGGGAGAGGTGTACCTGCAACCAAGTTTTCCTATGAGATAATGCAGAGAATTTCTGGGAGGTTGTGTTTTTCTTGGGCTATATTTTATTTTTTTATTTTAGGAAAACCTTAGAAGGAGAACCTGTGATAGCCATGGCAATCTTTGGCAGTTGTGTCGGGCACCATGACGTGCAAAATTCAACTCTGGCGCGCGAATGCAGTCCCTGGTTGTCCCTTTAAAATGGATTCGGCAGATTTGTGCTGGTTTTTGAGCACTCCTTGCCTTGTTAAATTGAGATTTTCCTTTCTGTGATTTTGGGGCCAATTCGGTTGGCTGGGGTCGTTTTGCTGTCGGGGCAGTTCCTAGGTTACCCTTTCTTGCATGTCTTCCCTTTTTATTTGCTTGCTGTGTTGGGAGGGGCGTTTTCGATTACCATTGGCGTTTTCCATGTGTGACTGTGGGCGTTTAAATCTAATGTGGACGTTTTATGTGACTGTGGGCATTTGTTAATGTGGGCGTTCTCGTTTTCCCTTTTGCCTGGAGGTTGTTGACGCAGCACCTCTGCGTTTATTCTTTGTTGATTTCTTGTCAGTGTTATTCGGCGATGGGCGTGCCAATCCAAAACTTCGTTGCAGTGCACCCTGCACCCTGGTCATTGCATTTATGTCTTCACCTACAGGCATCCACGATAAACCTCACATTTTATTTTCCTATCGAAAATTACTGCTAGTTTGATATTTTAGAACACCATTCAATTAATACGCCTGCCCAAGACTGACTTCACCTTTGGGTTGTTGGCATGTGTCAATCTAATATATACCTTTTTACACCGTTCTGCATTGCTTCTCGAAGAAGGGTTATGAGGCTAATAATTCTGGTTGTTGCACGGTTTCAACATATTTCTTCTAACTTTTTCTATGGATGAAATTACAATGGAAACGTTGCATACAATTCATCTCTTAGTCCGAGAAAGTGCATTGCTGATACTCATTTTTCTGTTTCAAAATTTATTCAAAAACAATTTTCTGACCTTTTTCAATCCGCTTTGATTTTTAAACCTGAAAAAGTTCCTTTGGATAAGGTTATATAAACTCTAATGGGACATTGAGTATTTGATATTGTCAATCTGATTTAGTTAGAGACAGTGTTTAAAACCAAAATGATAACCATCATTAGTAAGCGCAAGCTAATTTGTAAGTTAAAAGAAAATAAATATGTCTTGATGTATTCCTCTCGTTCATGTCTCTCACTCCAATTTCGAATGGAAGAAGTAAGGCTTGATAATAATCATTTTTACTCAGAACGATATTACTGTATTAATGTGGATTCCAATATTTAATTATGATGGTCGGATAGTAATGCTTAGTTATAAAAATAGATGTAAGGGCTATAGAATCAGGAGAGAATTTACTTTCATAATTCAAGGGCACGAAGATGGTCTACTCCTCGTTCAGACAAACATCAACAGTCTTGGTTTGCATGTCCGTGAGTGACTGGTATATGTTTATGCATGTATTTGAGTGTTTTCATGTATCCAGGTGATGAGTATAGGAATCTGACAAAAAGAAATCGGGATTACTCCTCTAGAATAATGGAAAATCTCCTGGTTTAGCTAGCCTCCTTTTTATTTATAAAACTTTAAAATTGATGAGTTTACTTATCTTATTCTAGTAGAAAAATGCAATGTTCTTATTAGATAACATAGAATGAATTTTAAATGTTATTTATATGCTTGTTATATGATTTAAAATTATTGTTGTCTCGTGGTACTAATATGGAAATTTGATTGTAAATGATAACATAAAAGATATAGTAATGTGTGACTGTATGGCCACTGTAATATATTGTCATGCTACGTAAAGGTAATACTTATGCCCATATAAATTAAAATATCATGTTAGTGTTGATAGCATGATATGCATTTTGTTGTTAATTTAAATGCAAAGTTATGGGATTATAAAGGGACATTGTCGATCATTTGTAATACAAATGGAATTTCGTAGGGTTAGCGTGATATAGGATGTGTTGATGTTCAAATCTTACTTATTCTCGTGTCCATGATTATTTAAAGAATTGAATGACATGTTTCCTGATGAATGAGACTTAAGCGCAATGGAAGAATCATGTAATGTAGTGCTTCATGTTAAATGCTACGGTAACGATTTCTTTTATTATTAATTCATTGGCAAGGTTAGGGTAATATAAATGTAACGTCGATTATTGATGGTAAGGTTATGGTAACTTCATTGCATTGATAGCAGGCAAGGAGTAATGTGATTGGTGATGGATGTTTTAGTTGTAAGGTTGTGTAACATAATATGTGAGGTTATTAAGACAATGTTGTTGTAACTTTATGGTATATGTAAGTTTCAAGATGTATTGACATGAGTAATTTAATTGCGGAGTTACTTCATGGTGGAGTGTTTGTAAATTGTAGTGTTATTGATAAACATAATTGGTGAAATGTTCTTGAATTGTTGAGCTTGGTCGTCTTGCATTGCGTGGTCTGCTAGTGTCGGGCGGGATGTAGACACCTCCATGTTCCTCAGAACAGTCGCCAGCCCTGAGACCTTAAATGGTTAAAATCGATGGGAACCTGGGCTTGAGCATTGCTTATGTGTCTTGGAGGTCCTAACCATTGCAGGGTAGGACGGGCGGGTAGTCAATCTTACTTATTGTCGTTGATCGTCGTTAAACGCATGTTGTTACTGTGATACGTCGTATGTCGTCTTGCGGTGTTCGTCTTACTTGCGTATTGTTCATCGTCGGGTTACTAGTTTCTGCCTGAGCAGTCGGCCAGGAGCCTATCTGACCTTCTCTCTCTCCGGAGCAGAGGATTAAGATTAAAAACGCCCTGCTTTCCTGTGCAGAAATAGTAAAATCTACTGTTATGGATTCTTCCTTATGTCTATGTCGTTTAATGCTTGCAGTTACTTGTCGTGCACCTTATGTCTTATTGTTGTGCACACTGTGGTTGCGTCTTGTTAGTCGTCGGGTGGTGACGTAGATTCAAGTGTGTCTGTTTCCTCTTTACACGCACACACACACCTTAAACACAATTTTTTTTTGCACCTGTTATCAGAGTTGTTGTCATGGCAAGGAGGTTGTTACAGGCTCAAAGAAAACAAAATATTTTTTTGGTTATATAAAAGGACAAATATATCTCTTATAATCAAAATGATTGACGTCAGGGGCTCGACCTTCGGGTGTTACATGTAATGTTTCTTGATAACTAGATCCGATATTTATGTGCAACAAATAACTTCTTCAAAATAAAAATATTGAAGAAAAGATTGATTATTATAATAATGCACACTCAACATCATTTATACAAACCTATGAAATGCATGAATACATAAGATGTAACCATATTCTCTTGCAAGAAGAAGAGTGAAATGATCTTGATCATTTAAGAAAACTTTAAATAAGTATGGCAATTAAAACTGAAAAGAATTTATAGGCACACTTCAAAAATATCACACTCAACAATCCCAATATCTGATAAATAATTAAATCCATTCCTCAAATTATTTCTCTATGGAGTTTATTAAATGAAATATATTTTTCATTACAAAACATTCAGTAAACCAATTGAATAGTGCTTCAAAAACAAATATTTTCAAACAAAAGTACTAAATCTCCATGAATCAAATAAAATATCTTGGTTTACATATGACAATCACATACGTGGCTGTAAATAATCCATGATATTATGGAGAAAAGTCTTGTAAGAATACAATAAAAACACTCAAGAAATCAACATTATGCTCAGTTCAGAAATACATGAATAAGGCTTTGAGAAAATAGTGTAGAAGAAGAAGAAACAAGAAAATTGGAGATATCTGTTTACTGATAAGAGACAGGGCTAAATGTTGATTGCTGGGCCTTTCTATTCCGATCTTATGATTTCCCTTTCTCTAACCCTTTCTTTGATGATGCTTCCTTCGTTTAAAAATGTTTCCAATGCTTTCTTGAAGTAGTTAGGGTTTTGATCTTTTTAGGAACTTCCAAACGCTTACTTCTTGGAATAAACACTTTAATTAATGCCTCATTGAAGTATTATTAATGACTATGTGTCATTGGAGTTCGTGCCTTGAAGTGGTCCCTTTTCTTCTTTAATAAAAGTTTTAATAAAATTTTATTTTTAATATTTTTAATTGAGTGCCTTTTTTAAAAGTGGATTGTGTTTTAATTTTCTGAGAAAAATATTTGATATTTCAGCCATGTAGAGCATTTTATATGCAATATTCATCATCTAAGCTTTCAACAAGTCCTCCTGAGTGCAATTTGGAGTTTTGGATCTCAAGATATAAACTCGTGAGGTTGAGGTTCCAAGCAAATTTATCAACAAACCATAAAACCATAGCTTACTGTTATTTCAATTTTTGAGAGAGTTATGGCCATTTTCTCCTCTTGAAAATTATTCCATCATTTTCCTCATCAAATTACGTTTCCAATGAGGCATAGTTTGTCGAAAGCTAATTCCCAGATCTCCAGTTATGACCTACAAAAGTTCACTGCTCTGTGGCTGTTCATCAATTCGTGGTTGAATCTTGGCTCTTCATCTCAATTCGACTTTTTAAAAGGAAATTCAATCCCACATGCATTGTGGAGATTGGGATTTAAGTGTTTAAATAGTAAAACTTAACATACACTCCACGTGGAACATAAGGAGACTATGGATATTATGGAGGCTCAAACCTTAGAAAATTCATTCATTAATTAAATATTTTGATAACCCAGTCAACATCCACTAAGTGCCCAGTCGACACCCAATCAACAATGAGTCATAGCCCAATCAACAGTGTGTCAACTTCCACATCATCACCATGATTCATAACGTGATAGGTTTCCATAGGATTCCACGTGTCGTGATGTCATCATGTAATGCCTACCAGTTTATAGATTAAACATTTAATTTCTTGTTAGTTTATGTCAAATTGATATTGTGGAAATTATTGGAAAAGACTTATGTGGAAATATGTTATCATAAACATTGATGAGGAGTATTTTTGTAACTTTTATTTTTAATTTATTTAACCAATAAGAAACAAATTGATTAGATAATCTAGTTACAAATACTTAATCATTATTCCATGGGTGAGTGAAAATGATAAAAATCACTAGTGTGAATTATTGTCCATGGGACAAGTGGAACCCTGCTCCCAAATGTGTGGGATGCGAGGGAACAAGCTAGCATAAAAGTAGGCCAAGAATATTCCCTAGGGTTAGGGATGAGGCCAACTTGAAAAGACCTAATCAAGCTATTAAAGACAAGTATGCGATGAGGCAGGACGTTTTTGAGTACTTTTGAAGAAATGAGTTGTTGCTTATGTGAATAAAAAACCTCAAATAAATCTAGAAAATGTTATACAATTTTTAGTCCCCATGGAATAATGATTTAGGTTCGGGGGTGAAAAAGACAAGTAGATTTGGTTGTTCCTGTCTATGGTTGGGAGGAACTGGTTTTCTACTCAATTTGTTTCTCAATTATTGAAGCAGGCTCAGATAAGTTCTTTAATTAATAAATTTATGTTTGTTAATGATTTATTAAAATTACAGTAGATAATGATTGCAAAATCTACAATACTTATTAAATTAGAGAATAGTTGTGAAAATTACAATATTTATTTATATCTAATAGAATACCATGTTCTTTTTATCATTGAACAGTTTGCAGAAACAACCATTAAAATGTCAGTAGAATGTTTTCTACTTTGGAAAGAGTATTATTTTTATAAATATTACAATGAGAAAGCAAAGAAGACATAAAAGAGTGTGTAGATTGTTATCTATGCGAATTAGTTATTTATTTATATATATTGCAGCGAGAAATAAAATAAATACCTAGTTTCTCTTTTATTTCCCAATAGGATTAATTGTTCAAAATACGAAGTTTGGAAACTTAAAGAGATCTGGCTTAGAAATAGAAATAATTCATTTTACACCCACTATAAATATTGCAGACTTACTTATACGTGTTATATTTTTTTGTATATTGGTTTCTTTTCAAAAATATTTTTATCAAAAAGACATAAGAATGCATCTTGGATAGCATATAACTTACAACAAGAAAACACATGATGATTTTAACCCTAAACTGAAACGAACCATGATGAAAAATGTAGAGTTCATAACAAGAAAAACATTTGAATATGACATGGGAGAAGTAGCATAAAATATTAGGGGAAGATGATTATGTATTAAGACAATACGTAAAAAAAATTGCGAACATTTTTATTATATAATATAAAGAGAGCCAAAAATGTAGAGGTATACAAAAAGGTTTATACATAAATATACCCATTAAATTATAACCAGAGTATTATTTAAAGAAATATCTTAGTAATATTTAAGAGAAACCTATGAGTCCGTTGACCATTATGTCTTGGCTTAAGGTAAAATAATAAATTGATTGTAAACCCTTTCTTTTATAAATTAAACGAAACCATTGACCAAACAACAAAAACGAAGAGGGAAACAAATGCCAACAATTAAAAGAGATTTAGATATATGGGTTGGATGTTCCAATAACCAACCAGTCCATAATATTAATCATAAATGAAATCAAAATTTGTAACTTAGCTTTTTATCATAAGGTAAATGATAAGATCGTATATGATTTTCTACCTAACCTCCGTAGCACGACATTTAAAAACAATGTTATCACCGAATTCATGCTGATTCTCCCAACATTTTTTTCCACAAGATAGTTCTTAACCTATGAAGAACTGTTGGCCCTTGACCAATTTTTGAGGATCCTTGGTCATGTTCGACCTATTTTTGGGACTCCGACAGGCTGTTGAAGGCATAATGCAAGAAGAAGTGGAGATTGCAAGATCTCACCCCCCTTTTAGGGAATTTTGGGATTTGGGATTATGTAACGGATATGGGGATGTCGGCCCATGGGTTTACCCATGTTTAGGCCCAATTTTGTAATGTATAAATACATGCTAGGCGATGTAGTGAGAATATAGAGATATGAATGGCTAAGTGAGAATGACAAGTTAGTTGTAAGTGGTGTTGAGTGCAAGTAATAGTTGTAGGTGCTTTGTGTATGTTTGCAAGGCTGAGTGCAAGTGGATGTAAGGGACTGTATGTAAGCTTTGTGTTGTAACCTAGCTTGGGGAAGGAGGATCTAGCGATGAGTGCACAGATCTCCTGTTCTCTGCGAAGTTAATTTGAAGGCTCTGTGAATGTATGAAGATTGAAGAAATCTAATAAAGAAGACAAAGAGTTGGTGGATGCATCCCTAGGGTGGGGGTGAACCATGTACATCCTGTGTTGTGAATGCTTTGTGTGATGTGTTGATGTGTTTATGTATTTACTTGCTTAGTGCTTTGATATAGATGAATGATAGGTAGATCTGTTGTTGCTTTTTACTTAATAATGAGAGTAAATGATGGATTTGACCTGTGTGAATGTGCTTAGTGTTTGAATCTGCTAGATCTGATATGTTTCGTCATGATAAGTGCTGCTAGATGTTAGATCTAGTTGAATACTGCGATGCTCTGTAATTAGGGTTTTAACCGCGAAGTAGATACTGGTTAAACATTGATGAACTATATTGCTGAGTGCTTGTCAATGTGTTACAATCACATATATGTGTCCCAACTAAGGTTGTAGACATTGGAGTCCTGCAACCACCCCTGCCTCTACCTCGAGTGAGACTTCATCTTCTTTGTAGAAGTTGCCAAAAGGGCTGGTAGTTAGGGTTTTGTTGGTGCTCTATTGTAGCGTTGAACCCTGGGTTTGCCCATGTGCCAACAAATGGTTCCGTTTCTGGGACCTGAAACTATGATTGCTGGGAATGAAGGAAAAATAAGCTTTGTGTGAAGATTTGACATGAAACTGTGAATGTTTTGTGCATAGATCTATTGCCCTAGTGCGTAGTATTCTACTTAATCTGTGAAGCTCAGTGCTAAGAAAAAAAGTCCGATTTGAAGAAAAGAGGTAATATCTGTAAGCTTTGTGCTTTTTAAAAGGTAAGATAAGTGGAAATTTTTGTTTCAAAAGTATGAATCTGGGTATGTTTGATAAATTTTTTCCTAGCTTGAAAAGTAGTGCACAACTAGATGAAAGAAGATTTGATATGAATAGATCTGATAAGAATAGTGAAAGATAGGTTATACCTATGCATAGAAAGAATGGTTGGACTAACAAATGGATGTAGGATCCTAGAAAGAATTTTTTGCAGGTTAACTACTATGATCCTAGTGCACAGTACAGGAAATGCTAGGGATCATCTAAGAGAAATAGAGGATTAACCCTTTGTTATAGTTGCAGAAGACTGAGACATCTTGCTAAGGAATGCCCTGGTAGAAGATCTAGTTGTCTTTGTTGTAAAGCCATGGACCATGAAGTTTTATATTTCCCTAGAATGATTACTAAGATTGAAAGAATGAATATGGAACAAGTAGACCCTGAGAAAGGTCAAGAAATTGAGACCTTGGCAGAACCCCAGAAGGAATCAGAGGCTGTACTATAATAGATGAAAAAACCCTTGAATGACCACTAAGATACCGATCTATCAGAGATCTTGAAAGAGAAAGAACAAATAGAAGTAAGAATAAGAGACTTTGACATTGACTGTGTTCTAGATGAAGAAACACAGGTGAATATCATTGCAGAAAGAAATTGGGAAGCTGTAGGAAAGCCTGCTATGATTCCTTCATTGGGAGGAATAGGATTGTTTAGAGGAAAACTGATAACCCGATGTGGAAGACTTACCTAGATATCTATGAGTGCTCATGGAACTTCGACAAAGGAATATTTTGAGGTTGTTAAATTTATTGAGAACAACGCTCCATTTACTATGTTACTAGGAAAACCCTGGATCGAGAAGGATAAGACTAAAAGGAAAGAAGAAAAAGTCTTAGAGCAAAAGAAGCAAGAATTAAAGGATTTCATGACTAGGAGGATCACATAGTTGATTGAAGAACATGAGAACCGATCGAAGATATTTAGGACCAGAGACTTGGATGTCGAAGTTGAAAGGACACACCTATCTGTATAGGAGAGTAGAGCATCTACCCTATCTGGAGAAGAAGTATTTCCCTTGAATCTTAGGAAGGAATCTCAGCAGCGTGAAGTTACTCTGCCAAAAGAAGACAAGAATCAAAATGGAAAGAGGAATAATGAGACAAAGCTCATCGAAAACAAGGCTCAAAAGCTTAGCAATAAGAGATAAAAGATCAAAAATTTATAGAAGGTTCCAGAGGGAACTTCACAAAAGGAAAATTTGCAAAACATGAACTTCCCTGGGATATCAGAACAACGTCACATGACACTTCACCATGGTGAAGAAATATAATCATTGGGAACAATATAACCATTAGACCGACGCCACGAACAATATAAATGACATTTATGGTACATAAAGCCCACCATTAGACCATTGGGACTGTGCCAGAATGGGCAGAACTGAATTAATGAAGGCTTCTTTCCCGTTGGAGAGATTCGTTACCAAGTTGTCTACTTATTCCGTCGACTTTTGCACCGAGAACACTTTTGCAAATTGTATCAGAGAGAACTCATTTCTACTGTGATGTGATTAGTAAGATCGACACCAGTTCTATTGTTTTGCGCATTCATTCATCCATCATATCTAAGTGTGTATGTTGGACGAGCTCAGTGCCGCAGAGAAAATCGTCGAAGAAGTTCTCATTGATCTCATGGCTGATAAAGTAATGTCTGCAAGTATTCAAGCGTCATCGACGAGAGGAGTGCAAGCCTCTCCGCCAACTGCTCGCGGATCTGGGCCATCCCAAGTTGTCACAAAAAAGAGAACCAAGCACAGAGATGACCTAGCAAATGTGAAGCTGATCCCGACCATACTGCCTGAATGCATCTTGCCTTTGGCCGGTGCAGTGAGTCGTGATAGTGTGCCGAGAGATTTTGAGTACACCATGGTTACTGCGTACCTCCTGAAGGGGATACACACATTTTGAGCACAACAAGACAAGATTGCAACGTTGAAGTTCAATGACTTCAAACTAGGAGACTGCAAGAGCCATAGTATGCTCGCCCCGTATAAATACTTGACCAGGATGAAGGGGAAGAAGTCAAAAATAATCTCCCAGCCATGGACGATGAACCTTGCACAGTCCACCCTATTGAATGTAATGAAAATCCCACACTTTAGAAGGCACCAGGAAGTTAACGCCTGTTACCATGTTACCATGGAGACTACTTATAGCTAGACCACCGTATCGCAATCAATCCGACATTGATCCATAAGATCACTGGATTGAGTATTCAAGGACCCAACCCACATGACTTCTATCTAGGAAAATCCATAGATCGCGCGTTAGCACAAAATATCAAGGATACCTACAACGATGTTGAGAAGGGGACACAAGGATACAAGGTAGCTTCCATCCAGAATGACATAGTGCACCTAGCATGCCAATTAATCACAGGAAATCTTGTGAGAAAGAACATACCCATGCAAGTCACAGGTTTTGTCGTTGACCTCGCGGGGAAATGTGTAGAAGGCTTACAAATGAACTAGGCAAAGTACCTAGTTAATTGGTTGGAATTGGACTATTGTAAAGCACAAGATCAGGGCTACGAGTTCCACTTTAGCTGGCTCCTGATCCTAATTTTCATTTATTTCTTCGAAGATGCCGGAAGGTGTGACCTTCCCGGACATTGAACCGTTCTAGACGTTCGCTGCAAAGTTCACCATGCTCTAGTACTCGAGCGACATGGGAAAACAGTGGCATTTGAACACATTTTTTCACACATATTATCTCCAGCTGAAGAGAGCCATCGAAGCTGAACCTCGCTTGACGTTGAACATCCTACAATGCTTCCGACCCCTCATAAAGTTCCACGCATATTGACACTTCATCTATATTACTATGCGAGCCGATGAACATAAGGAGGAGCTTCAGTTGTACTACAAGCTCACAGAAGAGGACCTCGAGGAGATCACCAAGGAATGGTTAGCATACTTCCTTATCCTTGCTGACCCTGTAGAGATGTTTGACCCTGAAACTAATAGTTCGGAGGCCGCTCACAAGGAACATGACACACTCAAACCCATCAGAAGGAAGAAGACTGAAGAAGTCCAAGACATAAGCAGCGCATCAGAGAAGACTGCTTAAGTATCACCTGACCGAGGGGGTGATGATGAAGTAGAAGAGATAAATGGAAAAGAAGATGAGCAGAAGCAAGGTGAAGTAACACTTTCTAGAGATGAGGTTGATCCCTTGAAGAAGATGAAGTTTTCTCCCAAGAAACCCTCTTCTTGGAAGAAATCAAGATCCACTTTGACCAAGATGCATAATGTGCTTAGTGTCGATGATTTTGACTTCATCATCATAGATGTAAATGACGCCTCACATGAAATATTGTAGAAACAAGAAGCCAAGTAGGAGGAGATGTACGATAGAATTGAGGTCGAGCTTCGAGGAGTACAACAAGCCCTTCAGTCTAGTCACGCAGTGTCCACTGTGCCCCTGCCATTGGGAGAACCAAAGTTGGGAGATGATCCAGCCCAACTCCGACGAATAGCTGATGCGACCGAAGCTCGCCTTCATCACGCACACGAGGAAACAGAACAAGTCACCTAGGCCTTGAAGCAAGTGCAATAAGTAATATTAGAACAACGCTGAGTTGCAGAGCAAGAGAAGGTTTCCCTCCAGACAAAGTTTGAAGAGGAGAAAGCACAGATTCAACAGGAAAAAGAACAATTACTCGCAGAGCAACTCGAAGTGCAAGAAGCAGTCAATAGAGCACTTCGCTCTGTGACAGTGTTAGAGCCAAAGGAAAAAGACTGAGTCATGCATCAAGTAGACCAACTCGTAGAAGATATCCAACAACTACAACAAAGAATAACAGACTTAGAGCTCCACATAGTGCCATACACTCCGCAGGATGTGAGGTATCAAAGGGAAGAAGCTGCTTGAGGCATGGTTGAAAGAATAAAGGGCCTTGCCTTGGAATGTAAAAAACTGAGTGATCGCTGTGCCCAGACGTATGAGTGACTCACTGAGAATTTAGAACTAAAGACACTGGAGTCACAGTTCCAAGAGGTGAAGTATCAAGCAGAAACAATACAGGCGCAGTTGAAGCCCCTGTCAGCTATTGAAATAATGAAGCGATCCCAAGAGCAACACATTGCTCAACAACCGGTCCACACCATTTAGAGAAAAGTCATGGAAGTGACTCAGAGGCTCCAACCTATACAGGACGAGGCTTGCCAACTATTCGTAGAGATCGAAGGCCAAGAAGCAGAACTAGAGATAATCGTCAATGTAGCAGAACAACGCTTAGAGGGGCCTGTCAACGAATATGTTATCCAAGAGTTCATTGAATAGGAGGCCGTGGCACAACAATAAGTCAAAGCAGATCGAGCGAAGCTTGAGGCTTTTGAGGCAGAATTATCTAGATCAGAGTGACTCAAGACGAGTCACAACTGAGTGTTGGGGGCCTGTTGGCCCTTGACCAAGTTTTGAGGATCCTTGGTCATGTTTGACCTATTTTTGGGATTTCGATAATGTATCAAAGGCGGAGCGGAGATCGTGGGATCTCGGCCCCCTTCTAGGGATTTTTTGGATTTGGGATTATGTAACGGGTATGGGGATGTCGGCCCATGGGTTTACCCATGTTTAGGCCCGATTTTGTAATGTATAAATAGATGCTAGACGATGTAGTGAGCATATAGAGATATGAATGGCTAAGTGAAAATGACAAGTCGGTTTTAAGTGGCGCTAAATGCAAGTAACACGTGTAAGTTCTTTGTGTATGTTTGAAAGGCTTAGTGCAAGTGGTTGTAAGGGACTATATGTAGGCTTTGTGCTGTAACCTAGCTTGGGGAAGGAGGATCTAGCGATGAGTGCATAGATCTCCTATCCTCTACGAAGTTGATCTGAAGGCTCTGTGCATGTAAGAATATTGAAGAAATCTAATAAAGAAGACAAAGAGTTGGTGGATGTAGCCCCAAGGTGGCGGTGAACCACGTACATCCTGCGTTGTGAATGCTTTGTGCGATGTGTTGATGTATTTACTTTATTAGTGATTTGATATAGATGAATGATAGGTAGATATATTGTTGCTTTGTACTTAATAATGAGAGTAAATGCTGGATTTGACCTGTGTGAATGTGCTTAGTGTTTGAATATGCTAGATCTGATCTGTTTCGTCATGCTAAGTGCTGCTAGATGTTAGATCTGGTTGAATACTGCGATGCTCTGTAATTAGGGTTTTACCTACAAAGCAGATACTGGTTAAACATTGATGAACTATATTGCTAAGTGCTTGTCAAGGTGTTACAATCACAAATATGTGTCCCAACTAAGGTTGCAGACACTGGAGTCCTGCAACCACCCCTGCCTCTACCTCGGGTGAGACTTCATCTGCTTCGCAGGTGTTGCCGAAAGAACCGGTAGTTAGGGTTTTGTTGGTGCGCTGTTGTAGCGTTGAAACCTGAGTTTGCCCCTGTGCTAACAAGAACAAACTTGAGTATTCATTAGTATGCAAGGAATGATACTTGTTAATAAATGGCCATTGGTTTAGAACTTGCACCAAGGGTTTCAACAAACCCTGTATAAAAACTGTAACCAGAGTTTGTTATAAATGTATTAAAATATGTGAGAATAAAAACTTTAAGCTACGTACTTTAAATAAAATAATTTCTTACTTTGGCATGGTTAACAAGCATGTTGGTAAGCAAACCATTTGCTCCTAAACACAACGTATTCATGTGTACAAATCACAGAAATAAAGTCAGTCTTCGAACCAGGGAAACCAGATATGATTTAAGCTATTTAATTGTTTGAAACAATAGAGTTATCACGGTAATACCTTGACAATTGTTACAGGTCAAGTTTGAAAATATCTTCAATTGTAAGAGTTCATCAAGTAAACCCTACGATAAGAGAGGAATGGAGATTATGGCTCTACACTCAAACTAAACAAGTCGATGAAACGAAAAAGTGATGGATGATAATGATGGACCTGATTTTCAATATCGTAATTAAGTGCTAGAGGCACTATCAGTGAAGGAAACCAACAATCTTAATGGCGCCAATACCTGGCCGTAAAAAATCTTCCCTCTCGGGATTTTGCAACCTTGCATTTATATCAACCAAGGATAAATCATCAGTTAAACTGATAGATAACACTGTATTAGAAAAATATCATTAATAAACTATGTTGAAGGGCGTACATACAATAAAAAATGACCTTTGTATATAGTTCAAACTTTAAGTAATTACCTTCCGAAGAGCTATGGGTATAGTATTTGAATTACCAAAGTTGGCCCGAAAACCATGGATAATTTATGTGGATATCAAGAATGGGTCTATGGATTCGATCCACTAGTGCCCCCTCCATCATATAGTTGTAAGTATAAATATATTTAATAAAACAAACGTTTTACATTTATACAAGAGAATTATAAATGTAACCAACGATGATACAAAGTGCATGCATTGATTGGTTTAAAGACTTGGTTTCAACAATCAATATATGACTCTTAGGATGTAATAAAAAGGTTATAATCTGTTAGAACTAGCATACGATGGAGAGTTTAAATAACAACAAAGGAAATTCTTAAACAACTTGAGACCTCTCCAACTCATGGCGTTATATTTCGTTCTTTGAGGGTCACAACCTTGTGATTATAATGTGAACTTGGATAAGAAGGATTGTAGTTCTACACAAACATGTACATGGTGAATGTATCTAGATTTTGTCATATGAACTCATGGAATATATGTTATCAAGCATAATATGGTAAGTTATAATTCCTACATTATAGAGAAGAATAACATTTCTATACCTGCGAAGAAAGAATAAATTTTTTAATGCAGAAGATAAGTGCAAAAACCATTGATCAAGTATCCTATCATAGTAATTCCATGATAGTTTAATTAAGGACATTAAATAATCGTATGCGAATAATATCTAATTAAATTTATATGATAAAAGTGTCAAACATAGCTACATGAATATACTTTTGAAAATGACATTTAAAAAAAAAAAATGGATAGAAAGAGTCATTACAAATGGTATCAGAGCATGGTTGAAACACTATGACCTTATGGGCTCAAAGAAAACAAAATATTTTTTTGGTTATATAAAAGGACAAATATATCTCTTATAATCAAAATGATTGACGTCATTGTGTTTTGCACATATCAGAATCAACAACAAACCATCATGGCCAAAGAACCTAAAAGATCAACTCAAAGAGAACCACATATTTATGTAGAGATGAATAGTGATCAATCACAAGATGTTTTTGTAGGACTATTGGAAACCATGCATTGTCTAAATTCGGATCTGCATAGTATAAATGCAAATAATGAAAGACTACTTAAGGCTAATAAAGAGCAAGAAGAGTTAAATGAAATTCTTCTTAAAAACATGACTGAAATGAAGCAACAAAGACATATATGACATACTTCCAGTAATGCCAAAAAATAACCTTCTAACAAAAAATCACATAAACATGAGGAATATCAAGCGAACAATGATAAACATAATTGTTAGACGAATAAAATAACAAGGATAATTCAAATAATAACACATTGCAAAGAATTATACCTAAAACTAAGAAAAGAAAATGGCACGAGGAAAAATTGTTCAGAGAATTTAAGAAAATTAGACCACCCAACTTTGATGGTGAATCTGAGGAAGGAGCATAATCTTGGTTTATGAACATGAGTAAATACTTTCAAATTTACAACTATCCTGGAAACTTGAAGGCTAGATTAGTTGTGTATCAAATGAGTGGAAAAATGACCATTGGTGGCAGGAAATACAAACTGTTAATAAGATTAGGAGCAGTGAGCTGAATTGGAAAATGTTCAAGAAATATTTTTAACATAAATACTTGACAGAACAATATTACGACGATAAAGACAAAGAGTTACATGACCTTAAACTGGGACATGTTTCAATTGAAGACTTTGTGACTAAATTTGTGAATCTGATGAGATATGTACCTTACCTAAGGGAGGAGAAGACAAAATTTCAGAGGTTCATGAGCTATTTGCCTCAAGTGTATAAAGATAAATTTGAATTCATTAATCCAAATACCATGGATGAAGTGATAAAACAGGCTAAGCTATGTTTTACCCAATGTAAACAAATAAATGAAAATTCAAAGCCGTGGAATAAAAAACATGAGGAAAAGTTTGATCCTAAAAAGAAAAATTTCAAACATCCTCGACAACCTTTGCATAGTGCACCAGTTAAGAAATATAACAAATTTGTTGGACAATAAAGTGTATCAGTTTAGAACAAAAATAAACCTGCTGATTTTGCAAATAAAATAGTTACTGAGATAGTTAGGGAGCCTCTTTTGTGCTGGGGATATAAAGGACCCCATATGTACCAGAACTTTCCACTAAACAATCATAAGAATCAAGCAATATGTTAGGGTCCTAACCTGCACATAGGTAGATCAATATATTCAGATGTAATAAAGGTCAATATTAATAAGGCCTTTCAATAAAATAGAATAAGGTGGATGTAAGAAGAACTAATAGAAGCTTCCGCTTCTAGAAGCATATTCCTCTAGATGCTTCTCTTGATAGACATATTTAGTATAAATAAGGGTCGAGGGTATGAAAACCCTAGCTTGGAGATTATTGTAACAGAGCGCTGCACGACTGGAGGTTGCCCCCTCGAAGAGGCTCGTGAACATTGCTTTCTGAATCAAAGTGCTATTTCTGTTGTTGTTCTTATATCATTACTGTGTTATTGTGGAGATTATGATGGTTATATTACTGTTATTTTTCCATTTATAGCATTTCATTTATGTTCTGCATATTTATTATATCTAGTATCTTGCAAGTGGTATCAGAGCACTTTCCTTGGCAGAAATTGTGGGAATTTTTTTTCCAGGGTAGAGACGTATTTCAGTGTCTTTAAGCCACAAAGATCTATCGTTACATGCATAAACCCGCGGTTGAGGGATTCATACACGCAGAAAATACAAGTGGTTCTTAAGCGCATCAGAGAACACCTGTGTACAGATCGACCTAGATTTCCTGAAGCCCTCTTTAGATAAACCTATCGACCACTGGACTGCTATAGTGTCACCGAGAACAACACTCGGGAAGGTACTCTCTAGTACCTGGGTAGTCGGGTAGTACAACTAAGGGTACTGTCTATCCTCCTTAGTTAGTTCCCTGATATATTGGGCCGAGTACTACTGTTGGACCCCGCATGTATATCAAAGAGCTATAGCACATGGAAAACCCTTGTCTATAGAACCCTTGAATACCTAACCCTTGGGGGACAAAAACATAAACAAATTAAAACAGACTAGATCTATTGCCGCGCAACTGTGTTCAGGTTGCCAAGTAAATACAAATTTCTTTCTAGTTAAGCATTTTGGGATTTCATCACTGCAGTATTCTTCAGACCGGAGTATAACTCCGCAGGTGTAAAAAAAAATAAAAATAAAAAAAAATAAAAAGGTCTGGAAAAATTTTCACCATTATTTGAGACCTATTCCATTGGATTCATATATTCTCCCTTATCACATTCATCCATATCATTTTTCGGAAAAATTTTTGACCCCGCCCGCCCCTTTTCGGTTCACCCATCCTTATGGCCCATACTCGTAGCCAAGATCTGGAAACTCACGTCAACACCTTGCAATCTGGTTTCCTCGAGACCCAAAAAGAAGTGAAACAACTCAGTGCTACTGTTGCCTCCATAGATTCATCCATCAATACAACCATAAATACAACCATGCAGTCCTCAATGGAGGAAGTCAAACAATAACTGATCACCCAGCTTGAATCTATCTTTGCATCACTCTGCACCAAACTGAAGATCCCTACAGATGACCCTTTCTCTGAAGCACCTCCAAAGACCGAAGATGAACATTCCTCCCATTCCCATACCTTTCAGCCCCATCACTTTCAACGTGACCTACGCCTTCCGCGGGTGGATGTGACCAAATTTGATGGCTTAGACCCCACTGGTTGGGTAACCCAAATGGAACATTATTTCTCTTTATACGACATCACCGATGAATTGGCCAAACTCTGGTATGGTGTTCTCCATCTAGATCAAGAATGTTGGCAATCGTGGCAATGGAGAAAAACTTCCCGTCAAGGGTATATTGTTTGGACCCAATTTGTGACTGAGCTTTATGAACGCTTTGACATGGAAACCAACCATTTGGGCCATTTGACAGATTTGAAACAATCCAGAATAGTAGAAGGCTTCATAGTTGCCTTTGAGCGCCTGGATTTTCGAACAGAGGGCATGACTGATGCTTTCTTTCGAGAGTGTTTTAGCAGTGGCCTCAAGGAGGAGATTCGGGCCCATGTCCTCATGGCTCGACCCTCGAGTTGGGTGGAGGCTACTAAAAGAGATAAAGAAGCACAACAGGTTGTATCCTCTCAAAAATGAAAACCCTCCTTTATCCCTTTCCCTAAACCCATCACTCCCACTACTCCCTCCACCCCATTAAAGATCCAAAAATTGACCAGGGCTGAAATGACTAAACGCCAACTCAAAGGCCTCTATTATAATTTTGATGAAAAATATTTCCTGGGCCACAAGTGTAAGGAACAAAATCTTTTTATGGCCATCTCTGAGGATATTTTGGAAGAGGATGTTGAAACTCTCCTTGTGTCTGAGTCACCTGAAATCACTGACATAACCCCTCCCTCAGACCCTCCCGAAGTAGAACCCGTCATTTTCCTCAATGCTCTCACTGGCTTCTCCGCTCCCTAAACCCTCAAGTTAATTGATTGCATCAAGCATTGGAAGGTCATCATTCTGGTTGATAGTGGAAGTACCCATAATTTTATTCATCGCCGCATTGCCCAAGAAACTCATTGCTACATCCATGCTGTCAACAATTTCCAAATCATGATTGCTAATGGTGGTTGCATGAAATGTGGAGGGCATTGTGAAAATGTGCGTCTCCAAATCGGTGACTACCACCTAAAATCCCATATGTTTGTTATCAACATGGGTGGTTGTGACATTGTGTTGGGTGCAGACTGGCTAAGAACTTTGGGTCCCATTCTCATGGATTTTAAGGCATTAACCATGCAATTCAACTAGGAAGGCCACCAATATAAATTCCAAGGCATCACTGCTGGTTCACCTGAGGTCATTAGTTCCCATAGCATGGAAAAGCTGCTCAAAAAAGGTCATTCTGGTGTCATTGCCCAACTCCATGCCATACAAGCAACAAAGACACCCCCGGTGCCGCAGGACCTCCAGGCCCTCCTTTCTAAACATCAAATGGTATTTTACACTCCCCAAGGACTCCCTCCTTCCCACGGTGTTCATGATCATTCCATTCCCCTTGTACCCAGAAGCCTTCCTCCCAATATACTTCCATATCGCCACCCCTTTTCACAAAAAAATGAAATTGAGAAAATGGTCCAGGAACTCCTTAATGCAGGTGTTATTCGCCCTAGTATGAGCCCTTACTCTTCTCCTGTATTCATGGTCTTGAAGAAAGAAGGTTCTTGGAGAATGTGTATTGACTTCTGTGCCCTCAACAAACTGACCATTAAAGACAAATTTCCCATTCCTGTCATTGATGACCTCCTGGATGAATTGAGTGGCGCCCAATTCTTTACTAAACTTGATCTTCGCTCAGGCTATCACCAAATACGTATGAAAGAGGAAGACATTCCCAAGATGGCCTTTCACACTCATTAGGGCCAATATGAGTTTTTGGTCATGCCCTTTGGCTTGTGTAATGCCCCCTCCACCTTCCAAAGCCTCATGAATCATGTCTTCGATCCCTTTCTCTATCATTTTGTCTTAGTTTTATTTGATGATATCCTCATCTATAGCAAATCCTGGACAACCATCTTACTCATGTGGATCAAGTTCTCCATCTACTCTCTCAGCACCAACTTTTCCTGAAACAGTCTAAATGTTCTTTTGGTGCCTCAAAAGTAGAATACTTGGGTCATCTGGTTGGCAAGGATGGCGTCAGGGTGGATCCAAAAAAGATTGAAGCTATGTAAGACTGGCCACACCCAAAGACTCTCAAAAGCTTTCATGGATTTCTGGTCTTAACAGGGTATTATCGCAAGTTTGTTAAGAACTACAGAAAGATTGAAGCACCTCTCACTGCTCTCCTAAAAAATAACTCTTTCACTTGGACTCCAGCTGCTGCTCAAGCTTTTCAAAATTTGAAGATGTCCATGTGCACCACTCCGGTTTTGGCCCTTCCTGATTTCACAAAGACCTTTGTGTTGGAATGTGATGCCTCAGGGAAAGGAATCACACTGTCCTTATGCAAGAGGGTCTACCTTTAGCCTTCACCAGCAAGCAACTGTCTGAAAGGAATCTAGGCAAGCCCATTTATGAAAACTAAATGTTGGCTATTCTGCATGCCATTGATCTGTGGTGCCCTTATCTCTTGGGGCAACACTTCCAAATTAAGACCAACCATCAAAGCCTCAAGTACTTTCTGGAACAATGCATTTCCTCCTCGGAGTAAAAAAAATAGGTGACTAAGCTCTTTGGATATGATTATGAGATCATTTACAATAAGGGAAAAGACAATGTAGTGGCGGATGCACTGTCCCGAAAATATGAAGAAGAAGGATCCATTTTTTCTCTTTCCTTCATTGTACCCAATTGGCTCCAAGCTGTGCACTGGGAATAGCTTCAAGATCCCAAAAGTTCGCATCTGATCCAACAATTGTAGACCAATGCTCCGTCTCCCCCAGGGTACTCTTGGCTCGAGGATGAGCTTCGATACAAAGGCTGTTTGTATTTAAGTAAACAATCAAAGCTTAAATCCACGACACTTTCTGAGCTTCATGCTACACCCACAACGAGGCACTCAGGGTTCACCAAAACATATGACAGGGTCAAACGTTCTTTTTTCTGGGATGGTATGAAACAGGACATCCGTAATTTTGTAGCTGAATGTGAGGCGTATCAATGCAACAAGGGAGAAACATTCAAATATCTGGGCACACTACAACCGCTTCCAATTCCACCTGCTATTTGGAAGGATATCTCTATGGACTTTATTACCGGCTTACCCAAATCGGGGAATAAATCAGTCATAATGGTGGTTGTGGATCACCTTTGCAAGTATGCTCATTTCTTCGCTCTTCAACACCCATTTACTGCATCCACGATGGCTCAAATTTTCATGGACCAGGTCTTCAAGCTTCATGGCATGCCACACTCTATTGTTTCTGATCGTGACCCAACTTTCAGAAGCAATTTTTGGCAAGAACTGTTTAAGCTACAGGGCACCCAATTGCATCTCAGCACAACTTATCATCCCCAGACTGATGGTCAAACATAAGTTGTCAACAAGTGTTTGGAAACATATCTGAGGTGTTTTGCCTCTGAAAAACAACATCAGTGGGCTCAATGGTTACCCCTAGCCGAATGGTGGTACAACACTTTCTACCATACAGCTACTCGCATGACTCCTTTTGAAGCGATATATGGACAAAAGCCACCTTTAGTTCTCTCATACTTACCATGTACCTCGAAGGTCCAGGCGGTTGACCAAACACTTACAGTTCGAGAGGATATTCTTCGTACCCTTAAAGAGAACTTGGTCATGGAACATAATCACATGAAGCAACAAGGAGATCAAGGTCGCTCTGAACGTCAATTTGCAGAAGGGGATCAAGTGTTTCTGCGACTGCAACCATACAAGAAAAATTCCCTCAAGACCGAGCATTGTCAGAAGCTAGCGCCCAAATTTTATGGTCCTTATACAGTTCTCAAGCATGTGGGACAAGTCACATATCAGTTAGCTCTGCCCAGTCAGTCGAAGCTACATCTTGTTTTTCATGTTTCATGCTTAAAGAAGATGATTGGAACTAGGTGCCAAATTCAAACCAACCTTCCAGAGTTAGCTAAAGAAGGATCCATTTGGCTACAACCAGAAGCATTTTTGGACCAGCGTGAGCATTGCCTGTGTCAGAGAACCATCAAGGAAGTGCTAGTCCAGTGGAAAGATACGACTCCAGCAGATGCCACTTGGGAACCAACTACAATTCTGCAGCAATTTTCACATCTCAAGCCTTGAGGACAAGGCTATTTTTAAGGGGGCAGACATGTTAGGGTCCTAACCCACACATAGGTAGATCAATATATTCGGATGTAATAAAGGTCAATATTAATAAGGCCTTTCAATAAAATAGAATAAGGCGGATGTAAGAAGACCTAATAGAATCTTCCGCTTCTAGAAGGATCTTCCTCTAGATGCTTCTCTTGATAGACATATTTAGTATAAATAAGGGTCAAGGGTATATAAACCCTAGCTTGGATATTATTGTAACAGAGCACTGCTCGACTGGAGGTTCCCCCCTCGAAGAGGCCCGTGAACATTGCTTTATGAATCAAAGTGCTATTTCTGTTGTTGTTCTTATATCATTACTATGTTATTGTGGAGATTATGCTGGTTATATTACTGTTATTCTTCCATTTCTAGCATTTCATTTTTGTTCTGCATATTTATTATATCTAGTATCTTGCACAATACACAATGTCCATGAAGTAACAACAGTAAACGATATTGCTCGAAGCATGCACAAAATAAATGTTTCCTTGGAAAATCAACAAGATGACCACCAATATTCCATGGTGGAGATAGAAGGTATGTTAAATTAGAAACTTGTATCTATGTTAATAGATCCTGGTGCAAATCTATGCTATATTTCAACTACAATGGTAGAAAACTGTAAGTTAAAGAAAGTCAAACATAAGAAATCATGGCTAGTTAAATTAGCTACATGAACAAAACATAAAGTTATTGAAATGGTAAAAGATTGTGAAATAAACATGGATGGAATGGAGACTAAGTTAGATCTAAATATTTTACCATTAGCATCTTATGATATGCTCATAGGCATCGATTAGTTAGAGAAATATTCAGCTCTTATAAATTGTCGTGATAAGACCTTCATCTGTTTAGATGTTTTTGAAGCAAAAACAGTGAGAGGAATTTCGTGGGGAGTGTTGGTAAGCCAGATCTCCTCTTTACAATTAAAAAATAATGGAAGGAAAGGCTACAATATTTATGCTATTGACATATCCGATAATGTTGTAGAATTGAATAAAAATTTGTTATCTAATGATCCACTATTGAAAGAGTTTAAAGATGTGTTTCTAGAGGAAATTCCTGGATTACCTCTTTGTTGAGACATATAATTCACCATTGACTTAGTACCCATATCTGCACTAGTGTCTAAGGACCCTTACAGAATGAGTACTCTAGAATTGACAGATCTTAGTATGCAACTGCACGAACTGTTAGATAAACAATATATCAGACCTAGTGTGTCTTCATGGGGAGCATCAATTTTGTTTGTCAAAAACAAAGATGAAACCTTTCAATTGCGTATTGACTAAAAAAAACTTAACAAGATGACTATTAAAAATAAATATCCTTTACCTCACATTGATGACTTGTTTGATCAATTCAGAGGAGCTAATAATTTCTCTAAGATATATTTGTGGTCAGGATATAACCATATTAGAATCAAGGAGGAGGACATACACAAAACTTCATTTCGAACTAGATATGAGCATAATGAATTCGTAGTGGTTCCTTTTGGTTAAAAAAATGCCCCTACTACGTTTATGTGCTTGCTGAACAATGTGTTTATTAAGTATCTAGAAAAATTTGTGATTGTGTTTATAGATGATATATTGATCTATTAAAAAACCAAACAGGAACATGAAGAACATTTGAGAATAGTCTTGCAGACACTCAGAGAGCACCAATTTTATGCAAAGTTTAGTAAATGTGAATTTTATCAAGAAAAGGTACACTATTTGGGACATATAATTTCTGGTGAAGGAATTTCAATTGACCCAAAAAAGGTCAAAACCATCCTAGATTGGCCAGTGCCAAAGGATGTGTCGGATGTATGATCCTTCGTGGGTATCACAAGTTATTCCATAGATTTATAGAATGGTTCTTCGAACTTTCTTAGCCAATAACTTCATTATAGAAGAAATGAATCAGATTTAATTGGATAGAAACATGTTAAGAGAGCTTTGAGAAACTGAAACAATTATTGACAACGACACCTATCTTGAACATAACATACCCACATGAAGATTTTGTGGTCTATACTGATGCCTCAAAACAAGGGTTAGGAGGAGTATTGTTATAGGATGATCATGCAATTTGTTATGAGTCACAAAAACTGAAGGATCATGAAAATAATTATGCAACGCATGATATAGAACTAACTGCCATTGTTCATGCTTTAAATATGTGGCAACACTACTTATTGGGTAGGAAATTCATGTTGAAAACATATAATATCGGTTTGAAATACTTTTTCGTTCAACAAAACTTGAATACAAGACAAAAAAGATGTTTATCTTTCTTAAGTGAGTATGATTTTTGAGATAAAAAAACATTAAGGGAAAAGAGAATAAAATAGCAGACGCACTCAAAAAACTAAATAAATGCATTTTACAACAATACTATGCAAACCGATCTAAAAGAGAAAATAAAATTAGCAACATAAAATGATGAAACTTATAAAAAATTACAGGAAAAATTACAGAATGATGATTCAGGTGAATAAGAGTCAAAATTTATATGTAATCAGGATGGACTAGTATTGTATAAGGACATAATTTACATTCCAAATAGTGTTGATCTAAAAAATTTGATAATGGATAAAGTACATAAGAAACCTTACTCAGGTCACCCAGGCTACCAAAAGACTATAAGAGCCTTGAAAAAATAATATTTCTGGCCTGGAATGAAAACCAAAGTGGCTGAATATCATGTTCTATGTCTTGAGTGCTAGCAAGTTAAAGCTGAACACCATCACCTAGCTAGATTATTGCAGCCAATACCCATTCCTGAGTGGAAATGGAAACTAATCAACATGTATTTTATTACAAGGCCGCCTAAAACTAAGAAACAAAATGATTCTATTATGGTAGTAGTGGACAAACTTACTAAAGCTGCACATTTCATTCCAATGAAATCAACTCATAAGGTGATAAACATTACATAAATCTTCATGAAAGAAATATTTAGGATGCATGGTATACCAAAGACTATAATTTTAGATAGGGACACAAAATTCACCTCGAATTTTTGGAAGGCTTTGTTTTGTGGTTTGGATACTCAATTGAACTTTAGTACCACATATCATCCTCAAACTGACGGTCAAACTGAAAGGACTAACCAAATTTTAGAGGATATGTTGCGGATGTATGTCATGGACTATCCCATAAAGTGGGAATAGTAGCTCCATTTAATTGAGTTTGCATACAATAATGGTTATTGTACCTCCTTAAGTATGAGTCCCTTTGAAATAATGTACACCAGAAAATGCCGAACACCCGTTAGCTGGGAAAGCCCAATTGACAGACTTATCTTGGGCTCGAATATGCTAAAAACAATTGAAACAATTGTACAACAAACAAAACAAAACTTGAAAATTGCACAGGATAGACAAAAGAGATTTGCAAATTTGAAAAGAACACATGCAAAACTTAACATTGGAGATCATGTTTATCTTAAAGTAAGACCCAAGAACAATGCACTAAAATTGGGAAAAAGTACCAAGTTGGCACCAAGGTTTTGTGGGACATTTCAAGTTCTTGCAAAGGTAGGGCTAGTGGCCTACCAACTTACACTTTCATCCAACCCAAAAGTTCACAATGTATATCATGTTTCATTATTAAAGAAGTATGTGCATGATATAACTCATATTGTAAATTGGAATGTGATTCATGTGGAACCCGAAGGCGAGTTTAAGGTGCAATCACTACATATTCTTGACATGAAGGAATTTATGTTGCGAAACCGATCCATCACTCAGGTTAAAGTGTAGTGGAGGAACTTTATTCTTGAGGAGGCTACTTGGGAGATGACGAAATCCATGAGAAATGAATAGCCATATCTGTTCGAGAGCTGATATGCTCAGATTGGAACACCGAGGACAATGTTCAATTCAAGGGTGAGAGGATGTAATGCCCCTCAATTTATAGATTAAACAATTAAGTTCTTGTTATTTTATGTCAAATCGATATTGCATAAATTATTGGAAAAGACTTATGTGGAACTATGTCATCATAAACATCGATGAAGAATATTTTTGTAACTTTTATTTTTAATTTAATTAATTAACAAGAAAAAAACTGATTTTTACAAAGAGTAAGTAATTATTCCATGGGTGAGTGAAAAAGATCAAAACCACCAGAGTGAATTATTGTCCATGAGACAAGTGGAACCCTACTCCTAAATGTGTGGGATGTGAGGGGAAAATCTAGCACACAAAGTAGGCCAAGAAGATTCCATAGGGTTAGGGATGATGCCAACTTGAAAATACCTAGGCTAGCTAATAAAGACAAGTATGTTATGAGACATGACATTGTTGAGTACTTGTGAAGAAATGAGTTGTTGGTTGAAGAACAAATCTCAAAGAAATTTGGAAAAGGTTATATAACTTTCAGTTCCCATGGAATAATGATTTAGGCTTGGGGGTGAAAATGACAAGTAGATTTGGTTGTTCGTGTCTATGGTTGGGAGGAACTGGTTTTCTACTCATTTATGTTCTTTAATTTATTTATTTATGCTTGCTAATGATTTATTAAAATTATAGTAAAGAATTATTGCAAAATCTACAGTTCTTATTACATTAGAGAATAGTTGTGAAAATTACAATATTTATTTATTTCTAATAGAATAGTGCGCTCTTTTTATCATTGAACAATTTGTAGAAACAAACATTAAAATGTTGGTAGAATGTTTTCTTCTTTGGAAAGAGTATTATTTTTATAAATATTACAATGAAAAAGAAAACAAGACATAGAAGAGTTATCTCTGTAAAAAGTTTATTATTTATAAATATTGTACTGAGAAATAAAGGAAATATCTAGTTTCTCTTTTATTTTCCAATATGATTAATTTTCCCAATATGATTAATTGTTCAAAAGACAAAGTTTGGAAACTCGAAAAACTCTTGGTTAGAAATACAAAAAAATCCAATTTACACACATTATAAATATTGCATACTTACTTATATGTGCTATAGTTTTCTCAAAAAGACATAAGAATGCATCTTGAATAGCTAATGACTTACAACAATCAAACACATGATGCTTTAAACCCTAAACTGAAACAAACCATTTCGATGACAAATTTAGAATTGCTAACCAGAAAACCATTTTGATATGACATGGGAGCAGTAACATAAAATATTAGGGGAAGAAGATTATGTATTATGACAATACAAAAAAAAATATTATGAACATTTTAATTATATAATATATAGAGAGCCAAAAATGTAGAGGTATACAAAAGGGTTTATACATAAAATATACCCATTAAATTATAACCAGAGTATTATTTAAAGAAATATCTTAGTAATCGTTAAGAGAAACATGTGAGGACGTTGACCATTACGTCTTGGCTTAAGGTAAAATAATAAACTGATTGTCAACCCTTTATTTTATAAAAAATGAAATGATTGACCTAACAACGAAAACGAAGAGGGAAACATATGATGCCAGCAATTAAAAGATTATATATATATGTGTGTTCCAATAACCAACCAGTCCAGAATATTAATCATAAACGAAATCAAAATGTGTAACTCCAGAATATTAATCATAAACGAAATCAAAATTTGTAACTTAGCTAGGTAAATGATAAGCTCGTATATGCTTCACTACCTAACCTCTGTATCACGACATTTAAACATAACATTATCACCCAAATCATGTTGATTTTCTTAGCATCATTTTCCACAAGATAGTTCTTAACCTACGAAGAACGCACTTGGGTTTTCATTAGTATGCAAGCCACGATACAACAGACCCTGTATAAAAATCGTAACCAAAGTTTTTGAGAAATGTATTAAAATATGTGAGAAAAAAACCTTAAATCTACGTACTATAAACTTGGCATGATTAACAAGCATGCTGGTAAGCAAGTCGTTTTCTCCTAAACACAACATATTCCTGTGTGCAAATCACAAAAATAAAATTAGTCTTCGAGCTAGGGAAACCATATATGATTTAAGCTATTTAAATTTCTGAAACAATGGATTTATCATGGTAATACCTTAACAAACGTTATAGGTCAGGTTTGAAAATCTCTGCAACATCGAGTATCTTAGAGTTCTATAATCATAGGTAATCCGATTCTTAGCTGTTATTTGGCGTTGTCCCGTGATGAAGACATCTGGCTTGCTGGTCTCTCAGTTATTTCCATTTCCCCTCCATCCATTTCGCCCAATCCTCCATCACCCTGCTGCATTTTTCATCCACCGCTGCACCCCTCTCTCCCTTGCCCATTTGTCCCGTTGACCACAACTCGCTCACCACTCGTCCCTGCATGAATAAATAAACTTAGGATAATAATCGAATAATATTAAAGGGTTAGTGACATTTTTTAATGCTTGCTAGCCTAATAAAGTTGTTTTGAGAGGATATGCTAGTAATACAATTTAGTATAATTAGTTTAATTAAATAGACTAAACTAGTTAAATAATCCATTAATTAATTAATTAATAAGTAATTTAGTTAGTTAGTACATAAGTTAGTGTTTTATTAATCCAAACATTAATTAAAAAATAAATGAAAACATTAAAACATAATAAAATACAAATAAAAAACCAAAGTGTATAATTATAATAAACAAACAATAAATAAAATATATAAAAATTAAAACAAAACACAAAACAATAAAAAACAAATTAAAAACAAATTAAATAAAAAAGAAAACATATAAAATACATAAAACATAAAACAAAAACACGTAACATAACAAATTTTATAAACAAAACAAAAAAATTAAAAATTAAAAAACCAAAATAACACCTATCCTAAGTTTTCCTACCCACTCCCAACTTTACACATACTTTCCCCAAATCAATTTAAATCAATGGACGTGAAAAATTCCGGAACCCCCCCTTCCCATCTGAAACTTAACGTCTGGGGGGTCCAATATGGGTTGTATTATAAAACCATCTCCGGACAGGTGTCAGCTCCACATGCCAGCGGACCCACCCCCCCCAAAACCGCTTACCATCTCGGGGGGATTCAGAATACCACCTATCCCAAAAAAAACCGCTTTTCCCAAATTTCACCCATTTTTCCCTATTCAACATGTCATCTTCTGAAGGTGATTCTGGGCTAACGGAGACATATTTTAAAAAATCGAGAGAAATTTTGTTCAGCATGGGTTGAAGAAGAAAAACCTCTTTCAGATTTTACAAAGGTGCCACCAGTTGGGAGAATCGAAGTTGTCTTTCAGCCTCATTTTTCGGATTTTTGGTTTTCCTGTTACAGTCCCGATTTTGTGGGAGTTGTTTCGGCAAGATGGAGGTGAATTTGGAGAAACAAAAATAGGTGTTTGTCCACAACATAATAATCTACAATAACCTCCTACAGTTTTTTCCCGGGTATCAGCGTTGAAGAGAAAAATGTGTCTGAGTGGCCCCCTTTTTTGCAGAATTTCGATCCATTTTCTCATGGCGGGCAATTCAATATTTTTAGGGATTTTTGTTATTTTTGTCCAGGATTGCCCAGTTGTCAAAGAAAGAATTCGAAAGTGACATTGTTGATAAGGTTTTGGCCCCTTAAGATATGATTCGATCTTGTTTTTGTGGAAACTGTTTGATCTTGTACTATTTTTAGTATTTCAGTTCCCGTTTAATAGGATCTCTGTCTTTTATGTAAAGGCTATAAAGCCTATGCTTTCAAGGTGAATGGGGAGGACCAGTCAGGGACCATGATTTAAATCTTGTATCAGAGCTCACAGAGCCATCTGTAGTTTCATCAATTCAATAATACAGTCGTAGCGGTTACATGATTCCCGTGTCAAATATATTGGTGAAGTGTTCCTCCTGTAAATTGTTTTCTCTATTTCTATATGTTTTCTTTCCTTATTATCTGGCATAAGTTTATGAGCAGATTTGTTGAAAGATACACTTTGTTTCTAGATGCGGATAATATTAATGTTTTCTTCTGATATTCAGTGGCATAATTCTTCATTGCTCTGTTGCTAAATTGATTATTTCTTTTTCCTCTTTTTTCATTTCATTTAATTTTACTAGATCTAGTAATTTTCCTACCTTACCCTGTAAGGCTGTCTGTAGGATTTGTTTTTGATTAAATATCAGATTGCGACTCCATTTCCCAATGGCCCTTTTCTCCTGCTCCAACCAAACCAATTAAAAAATCCAAACTCTGAACCCATTAACTAGCCTAATATCTATTCAAACAAATCTATATCAAACAGAGAGATCCCTCTCTGAGTCTTGGAGGGCTAGATCCAAGACTCAAAGTGGTTTTTATGTTGCCTCTGTGACTGCCTCCACAACCTTGGGAAAATTACAGAGCACTAACAAAGTAAACCCTACGATTAGAGAGGAATCAAGCGTATGGCTCTATGCTCAATCTAAACAAGTTGATGCAGCAAAGAAGTGATGGATCCAATTTTCAATATCATAATTAAGTGATAGAATGTCACTTTCAATCCTCAGGCATATAGGAAGTCCCCTAGGTAACCTGAAACCAACTTTAGATAAACTAATTAATCATCTTGTTGCTATAGTACACCAAGAACAACACTTGGGGAGATCACTCTCCAATACCTAGGTAGTCGAGTAGTACATCTAAGGGCATACTTGAGCCTCATTATTTTATGCCCTACGATATTGGGATAAGTACTACTGTTGGACCCCACAAGTATATTGGATAGCTATAACATCTGACACTCCCTTGTCCTCAGAACCTAGTCACCTTTTTAGTGAGCTCACCTATGGTAGAGTCCTATAAACCACCTCATACCAAATCCTTTGAAAATATGGCCACCCACTCTACTATCGATATATTAGATCATCTAAATTCTCAATACATGAGTATTAATAGCTAGATTTAGGAAATTCAACAGACTGTAAGTGATTGGGATGAGAAGTTGGAAAACTTGGTAAAAACTTTGACTGAGAAGTTGGCACCTATGACAACTCAAGGAATACTATAAGAAGAACCTTGGATCACACAACACATTGACCCACACTAGGAAGAAACTTCTAACTTAGGACTATTTATTCACCTGCAACCCTTCTTGGGTCCTCACAACCATAAACTGATGTATAATAACATATGGAAATGTTTTCCTTAGGTGGACCTAAACAATTTTGATGGTTTTGACTCATCAGGATGGGTCACCCAGATGGAACATTAATTTCCCTCTAGGGAATTAATGATGACATGATGAAACTTAGGGTGGGGATGTTTTATTTAGATCCGAAATGATTGCATTAGTGGGAATGTCATAAAAAATTATATGTCAGATACATTGCATGAAGTCAGTTTGTTAAAGCTATCCTTGAGCGTTTCGAGTGGGATAGTCACTATTTGGGATGGCTTACCAAGTTACACCAAACAAGTACAATCACAACATTTATGTCATCCCTTGAGAAATTATCCATCCATATAGAGAACTTAATAGATTATTTATATAAAGAATATTTCATTAGTGACCTCAAGGAGGAAATTCAAGCATAAGTTAGAATGCAATGTCTAGCTATCTGGTTGGAAGCATCTCAAAAGGCTCTAGAAATAGAGATGATGATCAATGCACAACAAAAAAACCCTATTTCATTTCACACACTCACCCTTCCTAGGTTAATTCCTCCAACACAAACCCTACTCATCCCTTGAAAGTACAGAGTTTGTTTCTAGTATAAATGGAAGACTACCAAAGATGTGGACACTACTATAATTGTGATAAAAAATATGCTCCAGGTCATAGGTGTAAAGAACATAAATTGTTCCAAATTGATATGACCACTATGCCCCTAACATAAGACATAAATACCAAATAGACACTGAAGTTATCATTTGAAGACACCAACACGCTAAATTAGGTATATATCGAACCACCATTCCCTCATGAAGAACCCCTATTCTTCCTACATGTATTTTTGGGCATTTAATATCCATAAACCTTGAAACTCATGAGCTACATCAAGAACAAAAAATTCATAGTCTTGGTTGATAGTGGAAGTGCTCAAAATTTCATTCATAAGAGAGTGGTAGAAGAAACCCATTGTTTTTTACACCAAATGCACAACTTTAAAATCATGATTGCCCATGGAGGTATGATGAAATGTGGGGGAAAAAGTGAAAATTTCAAACTCCAGATGGGAGACTATCAGCTCAAAATCCATCTATTTTCCATTGATATGGGTGGTAACTGTGATATAATATTGGGGGAAAAATGGATATGTGTGTTGGGACCAACCACCATGGATTTCAAGGAACTATATATGAGTTTCACTAAATAGGTTCATGTACACATCCTTCAAGGGATTTAGGCAGACCCTCTTAAAATAATTATCTCTCATTGTATGGAGAAGTTATTAAAGAAAGGACACTATGGAATTATTTCCCAATTTAATTCCATACAAGTTATAGAAAGTTTGACACAAGAAATCTACCTAGAATTACAGTTGGTCCACGACAAACATCATTAGGTCTTTGAGAGACCAAAGTGTTTACTCCCTTCTCACAGAGATCATGACCATGGTATTCCCCTGATTTGAGAAATTCAACCACCAAATGTACGTCCTTATCGACACCCTTTTGCACAAAAGAATGAAATAAAAAAAATCATTTAGGAACTGTTGGAGGTAGGGGTCATATGTCCCATTACAAGCCCTTACTCATGACCAATAGTCATGGTGTTAAATAAGGAAGGCACTTGATTCCCGTGTCCTAATTTTAGGGCTATCAATAAGTTGATGATTAAGGACAAATTTCCTATCCCAATTATTGATTATTTCTTAGATGAACTTCATGGAGCCAAAATTTTCACTAAGCTTGATCTATGTCCAGGATACTACCAAAATAGGATGAAAGATATAGATATCCCTAATACAGCCTCAAGGACACATGAAGGTCATTATGAGTTTCTAGTGATGCCTTTCGGTATTTGTAATGCTCCATCCACTTTCTAGAGCCTCATAAAAAAGATTTTCAAACCCTTTCTACACAATTTTGTGCTGGTATTCTTCAAATATATATTGATATATAATAAAGCATGCATATCACACATAGAGCATGTCGATAAGTCCTTGCAAGTCTCGAGGGACAACCAATTATTCATGAAGCACTTCACATGTTTTTTTGGGGATCCCAAGGTTGAATATTTGGGTCACATTGTACGTTAGGATAGAGTACAAGTTGATCCCAAGAAAGTGGTGGATATGAAATATTGGCCCTGTCCCAAAAAATTTAAAATCTTGCCAGGATTATTAGGACTTACAAGCTATACATGAAATTTATGAAAACATATGGCAAAATTGCAGCTCCTCTAACTTCACTCTTTAAAAAGAATGCCTTTGTCTAGAGTGACGAAGCAACACAGGCTTTTGCTGCTCTAAAGGATGCGATGTGCACTACTCCAATATTAGTAGTTATTGATTTTAGTAAGACTTTTGTCTTGGAATGTGATGCCTTAGGAATAGGTCTCAGAGTATTCAAAAGACCACAATTTGGGAAAATCTACATATTAGAATGAAATGATGGATATCCTTCATGTAGTGGAGATTTGGCACCCACATGATGCAGCCCCGCTACTTCCCCATAGGGATGTGCAACCTCCCGGTCTTGGATCTCCAATTCTTGAGTCAAAATACTCTCTGGAACCTTAAAGTTACCCCTCTGTATCTAAACACAAGCCCCCTCGGCTTCTTCATGTAGGTCTGACAGCAACCCGCGACCTTCCCCTTTTTCTCTGTGTGAAAACTCAGAATGAAGACGTTAGCTCCCTTTCAGATAATCCCTCACTTGTTATGACCTGGGGCTATGACCACATGATTGTGGGCATGGTCATAAGCAGTGTGGAGTTAAACCAATTTTGGGCCCATAATTCTCCTACGACCTCCATGCATCCCCTTGGCGAAACCATGGTTCAAATTGCATCCTGCTTTCGATTCCTTAACCTCCTCGCAAATTTTGTCCCCACAGTGACACGGGATCATCGATCTCATGATCTTCACGATGACGTCCAAATCAACGCTTCAAAATTTGCGCCCTTGTTATCTACAGACCATATATACTTCCTATGAATCAATGGTCAAGGCTCTCTTCACAATTCTAGACTCAGAGAGTTTGAAATCTCAAACTCGGATTCCTTTCGTAATTCACTTATCCAGAATTGGTGATCTATGGACACGTGTCCCGTAAATCAATGTCCTGGTCTTCACCTGGGTGTTTGACCTTTCAACCTAGATCAACGGTCCAATGGCCTCTTCTCGATCGACGGTCGAGATTTCCTCTGGGGCTCCGAACTTCTGAGATTTCAAATATCAAACCTCTTTTTCCAAATGACTTTTACCTAGAGTCTAAGATCCACTAACGCGTGTCCCTCCTGATCCAACGATCGAGGGTTACTTAAGGAATTTACCCGGATTTAACAGATTTGCGCCACATCTACTCCGAATGCAACGGTCCAGATCTTATTCCGGGACTTTAGGTCTTCATGCTCTGGCGATCTCAATTCTCAAACTGAAAATCCACTTTGGCTTTTCCCCGGAGTACAAGATCTATTGACAAGTGTCTCCTCCCAGATCAACAACTCACGACTCTTCAACTCTCCATGCTTCGGGAGTTTCAAGTCTCAAACTTGATCCCTTATGAACTCACGATATCTAAAGGATCACGCTTGATCAATTGAACGACTGAGATTCCACCTCGGCGTTCCGGGACTCTAGACTTAGGGAATCTCAAGTTTCAAACCGCTCTCCCTCCTAAGATTACAACAACCAATGACTGTGATTCCTCCTAGCGATCTGACGCTTGGTCTTCACCTCCAATGATCTGACAGTTCAGATCTATCCTGCTGATCAGATGGTCTAGATTCTATTCCGAGGTTCCAGACTCAGAGAATATCAAGCTTCAACTCCGATAACTTCTCTCTCCTTTGTACGCGAAGTGCTAAAAATTGTGCACCTCCTTCTGATCCGACGATTGTCAATCTTCTTCTCTATGATCCGACGATCATGGTCATTCTTCCTCCTGAGCTTCTGATATCTCTCCGCCTTAGAATATTTATCCGATTTCAAAGGTTCCAAACCTTTGTTCTCTCGATGAATCCGTCTCCGGGATCTCGTCAACACTTGTGAAAAGTGTTATCTCTTCTGGGATTTTCTTGAAAATAAAATGCTTCTCACCCACCTGGCGTTCTTCTGTCCTGGTTCATTGAAGCATGTTGACTTCTTGACGCTGTGCACACCTTGCACCTGGTTTGAGTTTCTCTGATTCTCTCTAAACTTCTCTGAGTCAATCCAAGACTTAGTCGACGCACCCCTTGCATTCTAGATTCACACCTTGCATACACGTATCAGAAGAGAAATGATTGAAACTCAACCAATTTCGTCATGAACTCATACAATTAATCTCTCGAAAAAATCAAACATGAACGAATTGTAATAAATCATACACACATAATAACATTCAGTCAATCACACATGAAATGAACACAGTCCAAGGATTTGGGACAATTTTTGTTTGTTCTATTCATTCATGAAAAACAAAATATATAGTGTTTTTGCTACTCTACTCTGCTCTACCGTTCTCTCTATTCTGTCTATCTGTTACAATACAATACTGAAAAACTATCCAAGGACCGACTGCACGAGCTCTCTCGTCCTGTTCTGAAATCTATCATTTCAAATTCAAATCTATTACCTACTTTGTTCTATTATAATAACTACTAGTTATTTCCATATAGAGTTGACACTTGATATCTGCAATTTCTTACAGTCCTTCAATACTTTAGAAACAATTTACATTTTAAAATGTTGTTTACAAAAATATCTCAACAAAAAATTAAATTCTAAGTTAAATGCTTGATTTGAAACTCTGCCATTGCTGAGATGTCATTCGTCTGCCTCGACGCATGCGCTATTGACTTTGAAGGCGATGCTCCTGCATCATACTCCTCTGGTTAAAATTTTTCATGGACTCCTGTCCATGAGCTACTGCACTATCTTTCCATGCTTCAAAATATCAGGTTCTATGACCCAGCTTGCATCTTCCATTGGATGATATTTCCACTTCACTAAGTACTCAAGATACATCTTCCTCCTGGTTTTCTTTCCATTCGTCTGTTCAATAATTTTCTCCATTTGAGGTTTTTCTGCTGTGGGAAATTGCTCTTCCGACTAAATTTATTTCTGATCATCTGATTCTCCTGCTTCATCTCTTTTGTAAGGATACAGGTCTACAACATTGAATATCGACGATATCCCAACATTGTTTGGAAACTCAATCTCATAAGCATTGGCTGCGAATTTTTTGAGAATCCTACATGGTCCTATATTTTTCATCTTTAACTTGTTGTACGTTCCCCTTGGAAACCTCTCTTTTCTCAAATGAGCTAAAAATTCATCTCCAACTTCGAATTGAACTTCTCTCCTCTTTTGATCAACTATGCTCTTATATTTCTGACTGCTATCCTGTAGCTGTTCTCTGACTCTGTCATGGAGTTTTTGCATTTCTGTTGCAAAATCCTCTTCTCCAAAACTTCTGAATTCATATTGATTCAAATCTCTCAACTCTGTAATCCCTCTTGGATGTATACCATACACAATTTCAAATGAACATTTTCCTGTGCTTCTGTTCACTGAATTGTTGAATGCAAATTCTTCTTGTGCCATAATCTGATCCCATTGTCGACCTTGTTCAGTGAATAAACTTCTCAATAAGTTTCCAAGAATTCTGTTTACTACTTCGGTCTGTCCATTTGTCTGAGGGTTATATGATAAACTAAAAGATAAGTTCATCCCTAGCCTCTTCCATAGAGTCCTCCAAAAGTGTCCTACAAATTTGGTGTCCCTGTCTGAAACAATGCTCCTCGACAATCCATGTAGTCTTACTACTTCTCTAAAAAATAAATTAGTGATGTGTGT
Organism: Picea engelmannii; assembly: GCA_009831015.1. Classification (NCBI taxonomy): domain Eukaryota; kingdom Viridiplantae; phylum Streptophyta; class Pinopsida; order Pinales; family Pinaceae; genus Picea; species Picea engelmannii. Next base: position 447,816 of record ML780485.1, read on the forward strand.
GGCATCACTTGTCTTCTGGCATGGTATGAAATGTGCCATTTTTGAGAATCTGTCTACCACAAAAAATATTGAATCACTCCCTTTTTGAGTTCTAGGAAATCACAAAACAAAATCCATACTGATTACATCCCATGACCTTTCTGGAACTGGTAATGGCTGATACAAACCAATGTTCTGTTGTCTTCCTTTTGCATATTAACAAATTCTACATTTTTTCACAAACATTTTTACTTCTTCTCTCATGATTGACCAACAATACAAATTGCTCAGCTGTGAAAATGTCTTATCGTGACCAAAGTGTCCAGCTAAACCTCCACTGTGTTTCTCTTTCAGCAGGTTGTCTCTCATTGAGAATTTTAGAATTCATAATTGGCTCCCTTTGAACAATAATCCATCCTGGATCAAAAATTTAGTCCATGGGCTTCTGTCTCCCAATAAAGTATTCTTGCATGCCTCATAAGCTTCTTTGAAATCTGCATATTCTTTATACATCTCCTTGAGGTGTTTGAACTCGAAGGTATCCACCTGGAATTCCTGTACAATCAAAATCCTCCTGATCAAAGCATCTGCGACTTTGTTAGTAGTTCCAACAATGTGTTTAATAACAAAAGTAAAATTCTGCATAAATTCTACCCATTTTGCATGTTTCTGATTCAACTTTTCTTGCCTAGTAATAAACTACAAAGCATGATTATCACTGTAAAAGACAAATTCTTTAGGGATTAGATAATGTCTCCATTTTTTCAAGGCTTGAATCACTGCATAAAATTCCTTATCATACATGGAATACTTTTTCTTGGCATCATTCATTTTCTCACTGAAATAAGAAACTAGCATATTGTCCGGACTCAAGACTGCTCCAATAGCTAATCCACTTGCGTCGCATCTCACATGAAATGTTGTTCCAAAATTTGGTAACACCATAATTGGCTGCTCTGTGATTTTCTCCTTCAACACTTTGAAACTTTTTTCAACTTCCTCTGTCCAATTGAAGGATTTGTGTTTCTTCTTCACAGTGTCCATCATGGGTGCACATATGACACTGAAATTTTTGATAAATTTTCTATAAAAACTCGCTAACCCATGAAAACTTATTACCTCAAATATGCTACTCGGTGACGGCCATTCTCTGATCACTCTCACTTTTCTGGGTCCATCTTCAATTCATTTGAAGAGATTACGAAACCCAAATATATGAGCTCCTTCTTCATGAAATAACTCTTCTTCAGATTTATCAACAATTTCTCTTGCTGCAACCTTTCCATCATTGATGTCAAATGTCTTAAGTGTTCTTCCTTTGTCTTACTAAATATTAGTATGTCATCCATATATACTATGACAAATTTTTCTATGAAGTCTTTCAACACTTCATTCATTAACCTCATAAATGTTCTTGGTGCATTTGTCAATACAAACGGCATGACCATCCATTCAAACAATCCTTCATTTGTCTTGAATGATATTTTCCATTCATCTCCCTCTCTCATTCTTATTTGATGATATCTGCTCTTCAAGTCTATCTTGGAAAAATAGCTTTCTCCACTCAAACAGTTCATCAAATCATCCATCCTCAGTAAAGGGAATATGTATATAATGGTTATCTTATTGATGGCTCAGGAATCTGTACACATCCTCCATCCCCCATATTTATTTGGACTTAATACATTTGGTACTGCACACAGGATTCGGCTTTCCATGACTAACCCTTTATCCAACAACTCCTGGACTTGATTTTTGACTTCCTCATTCCCTCTAGGTGTCAACCTATAACCTTCTTTGTTTGGTAAACTAGCTCCTGGAATAAGGTCAATATGATGGCTTATACTCCCGATGGGTGGCAATGAGTGTGGTTACTCATCCATGACTATATCAACAAAGTTTTCTAATAGTTCTTGGATTTCTATAGGCAAATATTCTACAAAAGTATTTGTAAGGATAACTCTAGACTTCCTCACTACAACAAATTGCATTTATTTCTCCGTCTTGAATTCATTCAAGAGCCCCTTCCCACTCATGAGAAGTATGTTTGAATTGGCTTCTGTCTTTTTCTCTTTGTCTTCTATGGGTAACAACATATGTGTTCTACCATTTTTCTCTAGGGTATAGGTATTCTTCATTCCATCATGAATAACCTTTCACTCATACTACCACGACCTCCACAATAAAATATGACAAACATCCATAGGAATTACATCGCACAATGTTTCATCCCTATAACCTCCTATTTTAAATTCAACTTGGCATTGTTGACTTACCATGACTTGATGCCCTTTCTGAAACCACGATACCTTGTATGGCTTTGGATGTGCAGTTGTCTTTAGCTCTATATTCTCCACCATCTCCATGGATATTAGATTGTCAGTTCTCCCACTGTCTATGATCACCTTGCAAACTATGTCTTTTGACTTGCAAGCAGTTCTGAATAGGCTTGTTCATTGAACTGGTTCCTCTGGTTCCTTTTCTGGTTTAAAAATGATCTTCCTCACCATAAGGTTTCTTCCTCCTTCTACTTCTTCTGCTTCCACATGTTTCTGTGCTTCAACAATGTGTGCTTCTCTGCCTTCTCTCTTTCCGTTGGGACATTCCCAAGATTTGTGTCCTTCTTTTCCACAGGTATAACACTTAACCATGCCTCCTCTCGCTCTTCCTCTTCCTCTACCTCTGGGAAAATAAATTCTTCCTCCATGCTGTCCTTCTTTATAACTTCCACCCTTCTCATGGTGACTATGTTGTTTGTCAGCTTTAGGCTTCGACTTCTGGAACTTCACTCTGCTGGTTCCCTTGAATCTGCTTGAGTTTCTGCCTCTGCTTCATTGGCTTTTCTTCCTGGCCAATTTTTCTTCAGCTTTCAAGGCTTCTTGATAAGCATCCTCAACTTTACTGACAGAAATCATGTTGATCTCCTCTTGGATTTCATATCTCATCCCATTGATGTATCTGGCTGTCTTCTCATCTTGATTCTCTTTCTGTCTAGCCCTGATGTTCAGTCGGTAAAATTCTTCAGTGTATTCTTTCACTGATAAACCCATCTGTTTCAGGTTCTGCAATATTCTATAAATATTGATTTGGTAATCCTTCGGGATAAATTTGGCTTTCAAATTAGCTACCATCCTATCCCAGTTTTTAATTTTCTACTTACCATTTCTCCTATGTTCGGCTTGTAGTTCATCCCACCATAACGCCGCATGACCTTTCAGTCTTGTCACTGCATGCTTCACCATCTTGTCTTCTTCGATATCTTCATAATTGAAGTCGTTTTCCATAGCACGTACCCAATCTAAAAATTCTTAAACTTCCAAATTGCCTTCGTACATGGGTACCTTTGTTCGTTCTCTAGATCCTATCTTTGAAACAAATTTTATTAAGCGATCTTGTGCAGCATCCTCTGCTACATTTTCTTTTCCCTCTGCTTCTTCTTCACTCTCAACTTCACTGACATCAACAACGTTTGGTGCTCTTCTTTGTGTTGTCTCCATGGCGTCTAATCTCATTCGGAGTCGCCACATTTCTTCTTCCATTTTTGCATTCTCTCTGCGCCTTCAAGGTGGCATGATTTTCACTACGTCACCTACAAAAACGAATAAAATTCTTCATACCATGATTGATACCAACTTCCCTCCTTTCTCCTTTTGTCTGCTGTTTGCAAATAGACTCAAAATCAGCTCTGATACCACCTGATGCAACCCCCCTACTCTCCCGTAGGGCTGCGCAACCTCCCATTCTTGGATATCTGATTCTCGAGTCAAAAGACTCTTTGGAACCTTAAAGGTCCCCCTCTGTATCTAAAAATAGGCCCCCTCGGCTTCTTGGTGCAGGTTTGACAGTAACCCGTGACCTTCCCCTTTCACTTTGTGCGAAAACTTAGAGTGTTGGTGTTAGCTCCCTTTCAGATAATCCCTCACTTGATATGACCTGGGGCTATGACGAGGTGATTGCAGGTGCGGTCATAAGCGGTCTAGAGTTAAACCAAATTTGGGTCTGCAATGCTCCTACGACCTCCACGCATCCCCTTGGCAAAACCACGGTTCAACCTGCGACTCGCCTTCGATTCCTTAACCTCCTCACAACTTATGTCCGCGCAATGACATGGGATCGTCGATCTCATGATATTGATGATAACGTCCAAATCAACGCTTCAAAATTTGCACCCTTCTTATCTACGGACCAGATCTACTTCCTCTGAATCAACAGTCGAGGCTCTCTTCACAATTCTGGACTCCGGGAGTTTGAAATCTCAAACTCAGATTCCTTCCGTACTTCACTTCTCCAAAATTGGCGATATATAGACACTTGTCCCATAAATCAACGACCCGATCTTCACCTAGGTGTTTGACCTTTCAACCTAGATCAATGGTCCAACAACCCCTTCTTGATCGATGATCGATATTTCCTCTGGGGCTCCAGACTTCTGAGATTTCAAATCTCAAACCTATTTTTCCAAATGAATTTTACCCAGATTCTAATATCCACTAACACGTGTCCCTCCTGATCCAACGATCGAGGGTTACTTCGGGAGTTTACCCAGAGTTAACAAATTTGCACCACGTCTACTTCGAATCCAATGGTCCAGATCTTATTCCGGGACTTCGAGTCTTCGTGCTCCGACGATCTCAATTCTCAAATTGAAAATCCACTATGGCTTTTCCCTGGAGTACAAGATCTATTGACAAGTGTCTCCTCCCAGATCAACGACTCATGACTCTTCATATCTCCACTCTTCAAGAGTTTCAAGTCTCAAAATTGACCCCTTATGAACTCATGATATCTGACAGCTCACGCTTGATCAATCGAACAACTGAGATTCCACCTTGGTGTTCCGGGACTTTGGACTTCGGGAATATCAAGTTTCAAACCGCTCTCCCTCCTGAGCTTACAACAACCAACGACTGTGATTCCTCCTGGTGATTCGATGCTTGGTCTTCGCCTCCAATGATCTGATGGTTCAGATCTATCCCACTGATCGGATGGTTGAGATTCTATTCCAGGGTGCCAGACTCCAGGAATATCAAGCTTCAACTCCAATAAATTCTCTCTCCTCTGTACGCGAAGTGATAAAACTCGTGCACCTCCTTCTGATCCGACGATTGTCGATCTTCTTCCCTATGATCCGACGATCACGATCATTCTTCCTCCCGAGCTTCTGATATCTCTCCACCTTAGAAGATTTAACCTTTTTCAAAAGTTTCAAACCTTTTTTCTCGCGACGAATCCATCTCTGGGATCTCGTCAACACTCGTGAAAAGTGTTATCTCTTCTCAGCTTCTATCCTTGAAAGGATTTCAATCTCCCACGCACACTTTGCGTTCTTGGGATTTCGAATAACTCATTTCGAAGTATTTTCTTGAAAAGAAAATGCTTCTCGCCGACATGGCATTCTTTTGTGCTGGTTCTTCGAAGCTTGTTGACTTCTTGACACTGTGCACACATTGCACCTGGTCTGAGTTTCTTTGATTCTCTCTGAACTTCTTCGAGTCAATCTGAGACTCAGTCGACACACTCCTTGAATTCAAGATGCACACCTTGCATACAAGTATCAGAAGAGAAACGATTTAAACTCAACCAACTTCGTAACGAACTCATATAGTTAATCTCTAGAAAAAATCATACATGAACAAATTGTAATAAATCATACACATAGAATAACATTCAGTCAATCACACATGAAATGAACACAATCCAAGGATTTGGGACAATTTCTGTCTATTCTATTCATTCATGAAAAACAAAATACATAGTGTTTCTACTACTCTACTCTGCTCTACTAATCTCTCTATTATGTCTATCTGTTACAATACAATACTAAAAACTATCTAAGGACCAGCTCCATGAGCTCTCTCGTCCTGTTCTGAAATCTATCATTTCAAATTCAAATCTATTACCTACTCTGTCCTATTATAATAACTACAAGTTATTACCAGATAGTGTCGACACTCCATATCTACAATTTCTTACAGTCCTTCAAGACTTTACAAACAAGTTACATTTTAAAATGTTGTTTAAAAAAAATCTCAACAACCGATTAAATTCCAAGTTAAATGCTTGATTTAAAACTATGCCATTGCTGAGATGTCATTCTTCTGCCTCCATGCGTGCACTATTGAATTTGAAGGCGATGCTCCTGCATCACCACATCTCATAGGGAGGCATTTTCATATCAATATTGAACATCATAGTATGAAGTACTTCCTCGAAAAACGATTTTCTTGTCCAGAGAAACATAAGTGGGTCACCTAGATGCTAGGGTATGATTATGAGATCATATATAAGAAGGGTAAAGAGAATGTTGTGGATGATGCTTTATACAGACAATTTGAGGAGGATGGGTCACTACTTACCATGTCTAGCATGGCTCAAAGAAGCTTGCAGGGAATGCCTAGTAAACAATACTTTAAGGCATCTTATCCAATGGATAATTTCAAGGAGATACCAACCCACCTAAAGGTTATACATGGCAACAAGATACATTGTGGTATAAATGGTGCATTGTTCTAGAAACCCTAAAAAAATGAGTCTTAAAGGAGCTATGTTCATCACCGATAGCATGTTACTCTAGCTTTCATAAAACCTATGAATGAAATAAGTGCTCATTCTTTTGGGACAATGTGAAAACATATATACAAGATTTCATAGAATCTTGTGACACTTTCCAAAGAAAAACGAGAGAGACAATGAATATACCAAGGGCATTGCAACCACTACAAAACGTAACACATATCTGGACAAACATTTCAAGGGATTTTATCGTGGGACTCTCAAAAGAAGGTAACAAATCAATCATCATGGTGGTTGTCATCTGTCTTTCAAAAGTTGCTCATTTTTGTTCCCTAGCTCATCCTTTCACTCCTTTCTCAATTTTTGAGGTCTTCATGGATAATATCTTTAAGCTACATGGTATGCCCACTTCCATTGTCTCGGATGGGACCCCGCATTCACTAGAAAATTTTGGTAGGAGTTATTTAAACTTCAAGGTACATAGCTAAATATGAGCACTGCATATCATCCTCAAACTAATGGCCAAACAAAATTGGTCAACAAGTTCTTAGAAAACTTGAGATGCTTTTCTTATGAAAATCCACACCAATGGGTACAATGACTTCCCCTTGTTTAATGGTGGTACAATACCACTTATCATAGAGCTACCAAAATGAAACCATATGAATTTTTTTATGGCCAAAACCCCAGTTATTGGCATCCTATGTACCAGACACCTCCAAGGTTCATGCAATAGAGAGAACACTTCACAACAAAGAAGACATTATTCGTATTCTCAATGTCAACTTGGTTATGGTGAAAAATAAAATGAAACAACAAGATGATAAACATAGATCAAGTGTTTCTTCACTTATAGCATTATAAACATACATCACTTAAAGATGAACTTTCCCAGAAGCTAGCTTCCAAGTTCTATGGTCCCTATCAAATCATATGATGCACTAGACATGCAACCTACAAGCTGGCTCTCCTAGCCCACTCTAAGATTCATTCAATATTTCATGTGTCCTACTTGAAGAAGGTTGTGGGATCAAATTGCAAAGTCTAGACCAACCTACTTGAAAATGATGAATAAGGTTCCATTTGGCTCCAACTAACACTACAAGGAAAAGACCCTCTAGGGGAGGTTTTTGCAGATGCCCCTATTAAAATAGCCCAAAAATCCGTTTATAATGGAGGATACTAGCAGAGGCGAGCGAGCAGAGGTTTTAGTGGATGTTTTTGTATGATGCGTTTATAAATATATAACACTCAGGTACGTTTTATACAAATGACGCACCGGTGCCCACAAAACTAACACACCGTAGTAGAGTTATTTATGTTAAGAACCAAATATAAAAATAACATAAAAAAACCTCAAAATAAGTACTCAACGCCTTGAAAAAGAGATGATTTCAGATAATAAGCCTCTTCGAGGGGGAAACCTCCTTATACACCACATAATTTTCAAATACAATATGATTGAAAATGAAAAGGTATCCTTGGTATATATAGGAGACTAGGAGGTACAATTACAACTAATGGACCCAAGATGACATAAATAAAATAACATTACTAATGTAATATGCCCCAATTAAGGGATAATGTACGACATCAACAACACCCATGGGTATAGCAATTATTGGACTATTCATTACATATTCCCCCATATTAAGATTGATCTTATTGCATTTTCCTAATCAATTGATAGTTCCTCCATCTGCAATCATTACTTTAAACTCTGGCACTGGATATACAAAGCAATTGAGATCTTTGGCAAATTTATAGTGAATGAAATTATGACTACTACCAGAATCAATTAAGACTATTACCTTTTTCTTTTTGATATATCCGTCAATCTTGAGGGTTTGAGGAGTGCTAATTCTAGCCAATGCATTACATGATATCATGGGAGTCAACTCTTCAGAAGAAATATCTTCTACATTTTCATCTTGAGATGGTTCTTGTTCTTGTTCTTCTTCCTCTTCACAATCTATGTATAATAATTTATTCTCACCACACTTATGTCCCTTACTGTACTTGCTGTCACAATTAAAGCATAAACCTTTTTCTTTTTTTTCCTCCAATTGTTGAGGTGTCAACCTTGTAGGTTGAGGTGTTTTAGAAGAAGTAACATTATTGTCTCAATAGATGTTAGGAGTGGTCCTTCTAGTAGCCATAGCCATATTTTTACTTTCAAAATTTCTCGTCACCCTGAATGCATTCTCCAATGATTTGGGTTCCCAAAGATGAACCTCATGTTGAATGTTATCCTTTAAATTTCCTATGAACACATGAATCGAGTGCTCATCTGGAATATCTGTCATGTTTATATTCAATCTTTTAAAGTTCTCAATGTGGTCCACAACTGGACCCTTTTGCTTGAGATTTATCAATTGGCTAAATAAGGTATTGCTCCTTGTATCCTCATAGTGTGATATCATTTCTTCCATGAAAATTGTCCAAGTGACAAGTGATTTGCGAGAAAAAAACCATTGATACCACAAAAATTGATTGGGTTCTAAATATAAAGAAGCAATTCATACCTTTTGTGTATGTGGCACATCATGTAGATCAAATAATTTCTCCATTTGAAGTATCCATGCCATTGGATCCTTTCCATCAAACTTCCTCATATCAATCTTAGGAAAGTGGTTGGTCTTTCACCCAAAGTTGGAGTTTCTCCAGTATTGATTCATCTTCCTTGTGTTCTCATCATGAATTTCATGGGATACATTTTCACTTTCAGGTGTCCTCTCTATTAGGAAGTTTTTCAATCCTTCCATGACCTCCCTTTTTAAACCATCCATCTTAGTATCCATTATTGCCTCCAACTTAGCTTCAGTTGAATCCATCACCCCTTGTAGTTCATATTTTGTTACTGTCTTCTGTTGTAAATCATTTATGTCCCTGTGCATTTCTTCACCTTCATCAAGAGTCCAAGCAGGACTATCTGGAGGATTATTTGGTGTAGAAGTTCCATTTTTGGGTGGCATGTTGGCCAAGTATCACTTTTAAACCTTGATTTCGAGGTGGTTCTTCTAGACGATATTTCTTCTGATGTATCTCCAAAATTTAGGCCCTTCTGGGTCCAAAAATTTCTTTTTGCAGTTCTTTGATATGTATTCTCTACAATTCCACATGTTTGATCAAAATTGGATGTGCCAAGTGGAAGTTATGGTAACTTCCCCACACCTTGCTGATTTGTGTCCCTTATAGGAGAGCGTACTTGTAAAGCATGCCAAGAGCACAATATATGATATTTGATTCTGAAAATTGAACCAGAAATAGTAAAGACTGTCCAATGTTTAATGCAACTAGTCTCACTTAATTTGGATACAAACTAAATAATATATCACTGTTTTACCCAGAAGACCTGTTTGAGACTAGTTAATATGACTAGTCAGATACCATATCTTACACATGGTGTATCTACAAAAGTAGGATGACAAAGAAGATGAAATTTTTATCAAATCTACTTTGATAATTTCTATGAATAGACTCTAGGGTTAATGGTTTGAAAAATTACATAAATTTTTTTATAGTGAAAATTACGCAATGACTAAATTTAGGATGATTCCAGAACCCTATCTTACATAGGCTATATCTCCAAAAGTATAAGGCCTTAGGAGATACAATTTGAACCCCACATACCTTTATCCATCTAATAAATATCCTCCAAGGGGTTCCTTCTGAAACATCATAGAAAAAAAATTATATAAAAAATTCCAAGGTGTCTTAGATGTAGCAGCGAAACCCCAAGACCTTGAGCTCTGATACGAAATGTTAAGAACCAAATATCAAAATATCATAAAAAAACCTTAGAATAAGTACTCAAATCCTTGAAAAAGAGATAATTTTAGATAATAAGCCTCTTCGAGGGAAGAACCTCCTTATACACCACATAAATTTCCAAATACAAGATGATTCCAAATGAAAAGGTCTCCTTGGTATATATAGGAGACTACAAGGTAAAATTACAACTAATAGACCCAAGCCGACATAAATAAAATAAAATCACTAATGTAAGATGTTCCAATTAAGGGGTAATGTGCCACTATTTAGGGCTTAACAATTTCAAACAAAAACAAATACTTCGGTGCACGACATAAATAATGATGCACTGGGGCACACAATTGCTCTAAAAAATTGTGCACCGTGGTAGTGCTATTTTAAATTTTTTTATATACGATGGTGCACTACTTAAAAAATTACACCAATGCAAATGGTATCTCCCAAACAATGGCGCACCATGGTAAGGTTTTCAAAAAACTACTTCGATGCGCTACATAATTAAAGACGCATCGGTGGGGCTAGTTATTTAATGCACAGTAAAAGGGTTAAATTAAAATAAATTACCGGAAATATTATTAATCATGCAGAGACTTCAACTGAGAGAGGAGTAGTAAAAACAAGAGCAGAGGTTTGACCTGTACAATGTTGTACGATATTGGGAGGTGAGGGAGAGGGAGAGGGATTTTTTTCTTGGGTGTTTCTATGAATTTTTCTGTCTGCATTTCAACTTTAAAGACTTGATTCTAAAGTATGGGTAGTCTCTCAAAATTCTAATCTATAATGATATGAAGCATGTTGTAGACTCAATTATTTAGTGAACTCCCAACTAACGGGTTGTCTAGCAAAATTATAATCTATATTAGTTGCTAATTCACAATTGTGTGTGATTATGATGACAATTTAAGTTCTTATGACCATGATGTCCATGATGGGAATCTTTCTCCATGGGTACCTACTACCGTCTAGATCTCCCTTCCCATATCTCTATCATGATCGTCAATGATTATAACCTTGTGTGATCTCGCTGTGAATGATCATAACCAACTTGCATGATCGTCAATGATCATAACCTACGTGATGTCTCCGTCAATGATAATAAACTGCGTGATCTCACCGTCAATGATCATAGCCTACGTGATCTTGCTGTTAGTGATCATAACCTTTATCTCGTCATCAATGATCATAAATGTCTCTCAAAATCCTAAACTATAATCATTTCTCATTTATAATTTAGTTGGGAGTTCACCAAATCCTTGAGTCTACAACATGCTCAGTCTAGAAAAATTCTAATCTATATTACTGGAAAATGAAAAATTTCGATAAATTTTAAGGAAGAATGGTGCATATATTTAAAAGACACCGCACCAGTGCATCTATAATACACCAACGCACAGGAGCGTTGTAACAATAACTGCATTGTGACCTGATTAAATAAAACAGATATGCACCATCGTAGGATTATTTCAAAAAATATACTCCGGTGCACTGCATGGTACATTGATGCACCGACTAGCACACGTGCTCTTTTGGGATGCACTATGATAGGCTTATTTTTAAAAATATATCATTCGGTGCACTTGTTAAAACCAGATGCACCGATGTCGCTAATACTAGAGCGCGCCATGACATGGTTAAATAAAAAAAATTACGCACCATTGTAGGATTATTTCAAAAATTATATGCCAGTGGACTCCATAGTATATTGATGCACCAGGGGGCACCGTTTCTCCAAAGGGAGCACTGTGTTACTGTTATTTAGAAAAAAACCTGGTGCCCTATGTAACACCAGACACACTGGTGCGTCGAACAATATATACGTTGATGCGCTCGATAGTAATTATACTCATGATGCACACAATGTTTGGGTTATTTGTCAAAAATATTATCTGGTGTGCTACATAAATATTGTAGCACTGATGCATTTGGTCGTTGAGTGCATCAGAACATGGTTTAATAAAAACAAATTTACCGAGTGTAAAGTTTATTTTTACCATTTTCAGTGCTGTAGAGATCAAAAGCACCGATTCCATTTTTTCATCTCTGAAGCACCCCGTCATCAGTGATTCACTTGCTTTCCTTCCTTCCATTTGTTGCTGTGTGCATGGCTTTCAAAATTTTCCAAACTGTGGGAAAATTTGTTTTTTTTGACTACGTTCCAATCATACCTCCCTGATGACAAAATGTCCAGTTGATTTTTCACTGTTTTAATTTTTTTTTGCGTGGTCTGTTCGATACGTTCGGCTCGCACCGCGATTAGTTTCCCCTGTAAATTTATAGGGTGAACTGAAACATAATGTTAAATTCCTCGGCGGTGCATAGGTAAAGATAAACGCATTGACACGTCTGTTTATTGATGCACCGCATAAAATTATATAACTATTCAGCGGTGCATCTCAATACCTCTAACACACCGGGCTGTTACGATACATGACACGCCATGAAAATCAAATATATTATTTTGCGCTGTCGGTTAGTAAGCATGCACATCGTTGTGTTCAAGTTTATAAACACACCATCTTAAAAATTGGCATTTTGTTGCATGCACCCTGTAAATTCTTTGTGTGCACCGTTAGTGGTGTGAGCCGAATGATTTGAACACACCGTTCGAAAGAATTATATAAAAGTTGTAAATTTTTGTACTCGTCAATTTTAAAATTATTGGTGGGGTGGTTCATCGCCATTACCCAAACACACCGGTGCATTTAAGGAACGTGTACGCACCGCCTTAACTATTAAAAAAAAATGTTTTAAGGTGTGTTAGGATTTTAATTTGTTTTTATGTTAAGCGATGCGTATGGTAGTCATAATGCACCGGTGGGGTGGTGTGTCAATGTTAAAAAGTTGGTGGGGTGGTGCGTCTCCGTTACTTAAATGCACCGATGAATATAAGGAATGTATATGCACCGCATTGACTAATTTTTAAAAAATTATTTTATGGTGCGTTAGGATTTTGATTTGTTTTTATTTTAAGTGGTGCTTAGGATAACCATAATAGAACGGGGGATGGGTTTACTTGACCGCACCGATTCGGTAGGGTTATAAAATGTACTGCATAACATAATATAATTTTTTTCATACAGTGTGTAAGTTTTCACTAGCGCATCGTGGGCGGTGCTCAAATTTATGTATGCACCGTAGGCGGTGATTAACTATTTTTCAGGCGCACTGGTTATTGCATTTACTTATTTTTTGAAGGAATTTATTTTTCTATATTTATAAATAAATTTCTCATTTAGTATATTTTTTTTTTATGTTTTATGTATGAGTGAGGCTGATGTATTTCATATGTTCATCATGCAGAGATGTGAGCGGAGAGAGAAACAACAACAGTAGGAGCAGAGGGTGGACCTGTACAATGTTGTAAGGTAATGGGAGGTGAGGGATAAGAGAGGGATTTGTACCCTCGTGCTATTACTGCAACAACTCATGTTATCTTGAGGAATGTAGTCCTCCTTAAGTAATATGAGGAGGATACATCCCTTAAGGGGCACTCTAGGTTGTTGGTGCATCTAATTCGTCGATGGGATGTCCATCAACATGAATTCCGTGTGGGTTCAGATCAGTGGTACCATCCCACTGAGGAGGATATTTTCTTTATCACTGTGCTATCTAGGAGAGGGGAGGATTTTCCCTAGATCCCATATGTCTTAGTAGGTGTTGCAACTAATATTCAACTCATGTACTCTCAACAATACAATGGGGTTGATGTACTATCCCCAACTGATTTTCAGGTGTCAGGTGGAAAACTGCGGATCACCTCTTTCGGTGCAGAGGAGTTTAGGTGCCTCTCACTTTTAGTGATGACAATAAAATGTTTTACCAGTGATGGGAAGCACATTAGTTTCCCTCTTTTGTATTATGTTGATTCATTGGTATAGAGGCCACAATGTATCATATGATTTTCCATTTTTTTGCCACAGTTTTGTATAACACTAAACAAATGTCGTGCTATGATACGTGGGAGGTCGAACTTCCCTTTTTCCTCAGAGATGTTTTGCTTATGTTTGAGATGTTTCTAGAGATGAGGATTACTTTTGTCCATAAGCCTGCTAGGCTGAGGACTCGTGCATATTCACATGTGGGGGGGGATGATTCCCAAGGGGGGCTAGCCATAGTTTCCGACCAAGATTTCCCCAGATACACTGGGGCTACTAGCCAGTGAGGAAGATCACATGTTCGTCATAGTGCCATGTCCTTATACGGGTTTGTATTGAAGAGGATGTCCAAACATCCTCTTCACACTAGATGAGCCACCATATGATAGAGGCAATATTAGTGTTTTGTTTAAATTAATCTAGTTTCATTTTATTGTCTTACTTAATTAGAAGAAAATTAATTCTAACACGTTCTTTAACTTTCTTTATTAAATGATTTAATGAAACTATGTAATTAATGTTGTGTACTATATATTTTGCAGATATTGGCACTTTCATTGTGGATGTGTCTCCTCCCCCAACAGATGACGATGAGGCGTTGATGCCCGAAGTCGCGGTGGGTCAGGGTCCTCGAGTGCATATACCTGACGGCATGTGCCGTAGGCTAGATACTAGATTCAAGTTGGAGTTGGGCGACCAAATCTGTGCACTTTTGACTGAGGTGGGAGTCTTCCCTATGCTAATGCAAGACATCAGGGTAGATCCTATGCTCTTGGAGATTTGGGATATACTGCGTGATTTTATGCCTCTTATGCATACATCTCACCTTCCAGTACATCTAGTTCATCCAATACCCCACCAATTGATGAGGGTGGTCGTGATCCCTTTCCACATCCTCCTTCTCCTCCTACACCTCACCCAGATCATGAGCCTGCCACACATATTCCTCATCCTCCTCTTTCACCTCACCTATTCCTCATCCTCCTCTTTCACCTCACCTAGATGAGTAGGAATGACCTATTCCTCCAGCACTAATTTATGGCCAGAGAGATGACCAACCACTTCCTCCTGACCATCCATCATCTTCTACTACATACCAGACCTCCACTACTGTTGTAGATATGCATATTATCCCATCAACTAGACCCTAT
>ML780485.1:477293-617583 GCA_009831015.1 Picea engelmannii
TATTTCATCCTTCACTAGTTTCTCTTCCAGTGACTTCAGACCCCACTGTTGAGTACTATTGGAAGGTCCAGTGCTATTTGAGAGGAAGGACGTTACGTCTTCTAGGACACGAGCATTTGCTTTCTTTTGATTCCCCACATGGACAAAACCTACTTACCCACATGTATGCCTCTTTCTCATTTTATGTATGATGCACATCTGATTACAGTTTGATTTGGATATATATATTGTGTGAACATTCAACGCAAAGGCTCTTGTTTCTATATTACTCTCACCACTTTTTCACACATTCACACAGCCAGTCTGACATCATAGGGGAACCATAGAACCCCCGTCGTTCATGATGCTTGCTAAACCTCCCTCCTATCTTAGAGGGAGTGCCTGGTCGTGCCCGCTCATCGAAACCTCCTTCACACACTCCTGTGAGTGCTACTATTTTAGGATCAACTTTGCTTGGTTCTACATTACTTGGTTCAACTTCCCAAGGCCATCCGTTCACTCGTTCTCCTTTACACGGGAGCAGAGGACCCACCACCTCTCAAGGAGGAAGCACCAACCCACCTAGCCCCCCTCAAGGGTCAGGTTCACAACACACTATGGCCGAAGCTAATCCTCCCCCCCCACTACAGATTCCATATTTAGCCTCTCTCAACATACCAGATCTCACCAAACTCACCAATGATCCTATCTTGCATGATCCCACATGGCCTACAATGCCAACCAAACTACCTTCAGATATACCAAAGTTTGAAGGAAAGGCAGGGGATGACCCTACCAACCATGTCATGACCTTTCACCTCTGGTGCTCTTCCAATAGCATTATGGATGATTCCATCAGACTGCAATTATTTCAACGCACACTCACTGGCCCATCGACTAAATCGTATGTCGAAGAAAAATCAGGGTCCCACACAACTTTTGAGTCATTTCCCAAAGCATTCTTGACCTTCTTCCAATTAGCCATCCGCCATGACAATGGTCTAGAACTACTTTCTAATTTCAAACAAACCTTATCCACACACATCATTGACCACATTCACGAGTGGCGTAGGCGACGTAGTTTGTGCAAAGCAGAAACCACCAAGCAACAATGTCTCGATTGGTTTCTTAGATCACTTGTCTCTCTCCTTGGTAAGGATGTAGCTTCCACCTTCCCTTAATCCAAAAAGGAAGCCATCAGTAAGACCCAACAGTATGACCTCATCTATGCATAGTCAGGGTACTTATACACTGTACTTCCTGATCTTCCAAAACCTGTACCATTTGGCCAAGACAAACTAGGGATGTCTTACTCAGTAGACGGACTAATCGGTGCCACCATGCACCACGGTCTACAACCCCAACCACCACCGATGTATGGAACACCTCAATACCCGCCAGCATACGGGGGCACTTCTTATTACCCCTCACCCCCCTATCAACAACCATACCCTGTTGCTATACCTCCACCCATCAGTGGACCACCGCCGACACCTCCCATACATCCACCTATTTCAACAAACAGTGGTACTCCCTCAACCTCAGCCTATAGTACTAGCGAAAGCACTACGCCTTCCTATGTACCTTATGGATTGATACCACCACAGAATCTGTATTTCCCATTTCCTGGTCCTCCACAACCCATGGCTCCCCCACATCCTCATGCAGGGGTGAATTTTGTTCAACCCTTTGCTGTTCAACAATACCAAAATTTTGAACAGTTGAATACAGCCAATCCAACTCATCCATCGAACAATGCCAAGAAGAAAGGATGGAACAAGAATAACAACAACCCAGGTCAGGGTGGGAATCAACCCCCACAACACCAACCCACTGGGGGCAACCAGAACCAAGGGAACCAAAACCCCCAAGGGGGAAATAATAATAAATGCCAAGGGTGAAATAATGTTAAAACCATCTTCCCTTGTGCCCTTTGTGGTGAGTTCGACCATTACACTCATCATTTCCCCCAGATCGCTGATTTCAAATGGTTGAAAGACTTGGGTAGTCTTCCCCATTCTCCTGCACAACCTGCCCCTCAGCAGACACCACAACAATACGTGCAACAACCCCCTCCCACCGTGCTGCAAAATCCTATTCCACATCAAGGTGTGATAAACACCCAACAAGACACACAACATCCCCCACCTCAGGTGGGACAATACCTCAACCCCAACAATCCAGTAGATCATACAATTCTCCTCACTCGTGATGAAGAAATCCTTCTGCAAATGCGTAATCATCAGTATCATGCACCCACTGAGCCTACTCCCATCCCTCCAGAGACAAACCCTACACTGTTGAGACCCTCATTGGTGATCCCTCGCCCTTCCGCTGAACCACCGATTCGCATCCCTCGCATCCCATTGCGCAGGAATGTCCACAACCCATAGGCTAGGGAAGCTCATAACTATAGTTTGGTAGACGACTTAGTGCAATCCCCAGCTGCCATGTCAGTATTGGAGGTCCTATAGACTTTTCCTACTCAGCGGAAATCACTAATTTTCGCCTTGGGGGCATTCGTCCCTGCAGATACCCGACTCATTAC
This sequence comes from Picea engelmannii, assembly GCA_009831015.1. Taxonomy (NCBI): domain Eukaryota; kingdom Viridiplantae; phylum Streptophyta; class Pinopsida; order Pinales; family Pinaceae; genus Picea; species Picea engelmannii. Next base: position 479,821 of record ML780485.1, read on the forward strand.
CTTTGATCTTGACAACGAAGAACCTCATCTTCCCACCTTGATCGCTTTTCAAATACCAGTGAAAATACGGAACATCACAGTTCATCGGTGTATCATCGATGAAGGTGCATCTACATGCATTATGTCCAAAACGGTATGGCAAAAACTTGGTTCCCCAGAACTCATACCCTCTGCCATCACATTACGAGCTTACGATGGATGACCATCCTCTCCTGAAGGGATCTTTCAAAATGTCCCTGTTGAACTCGGGGGCAAGACTATTCTCATTGATATCAAAGTTATTGACACCCCACTTGATTATAATATCCCATTCGGTCGTAGCTACATGTACGCTATGAAGGCAGTGGCATCTTCCGTCTTTCGGACAATGATGTTCCCTCACAATGGGAAGATTGTTACCATTGACCAAGTCTCACATTATGAGCCTAATCCATCTGCCAACATCGATACCATTCTTCCTCTGATCCACATAAGCCATGACACATATCCACTCGTCGAGATGGGTCCTGGGATTTTTAAAGATCCATCCTTATTAGGAACATATCATGGAGCACCACTACTCCTACACCCTTCCAATCAAGTGTGTGTCATATCATCTAAGGAAACTCACACAGAGGATACCCTTCCTCCTACAACGACTTCTATCATACCTGACGTCCCACTCGTCATAGAACCCCCCCCTCAAGAACCTCCTGGACACTCATCGACCCCACCAGTCCACGATTCCACCTCTCCCCAAGGACATAGTCCAGTTTGGGAGACAGTTCCCCAACCCCTCACTCAAATTCCCTTCTTTTACTTTCCACTCGGTATCGAAGATTTTCAGGTAGCCGCAATGCTCACACTACCTAATATGGTGTTAGCAATCCCAGTTTAGTATTTACACCCACTAGAGATGGTCCCTCGACCATCCCTTCCCCCGCAGGAAGGAATCCCCATGATGATTCCCATCCTTACCCCCACCACCCCCCCACTCACTAACCCCCCTGCTACAGCTGGGGGCAGGAGAAAGAAGAAGGAGCCCACCACTCCACTTCCTCCATGCATCCCACCACTTTGCGCACTATGTGAGAAAGAGGGCCACCAAACCAACAATTGTCCATCACTACCTGAATTACGGAATTTGATCCCCCTCAATCAAAATCCCCCAAGACCCGCCACTACTTCTAGTCCCGCCACTACCACCCACCCTTCCAGTAGTAAAGGGTTGAGGAAAAAATACTCTTGTGTTATATCTTTAGAGTATGGCCATTATACCCATCATTGCCCAGCACTACCACACTTTCGACAAACATTAGCCACCGTATGCCAGAACTTCCAGAACAACCCCAGTCCTGCTACGTCCTCCTCAACAAATATCATTGCCATCCGTTATGTCACCACTTCAGTCAATGAATGTATGAGACGCCCTTGATCTCTCTACGATTCATTAGCTCATTTTACATACCAGTGTCCTATGATCCTTGAATACAGGCAACGCCAGTTGACCCTGCTTCACCGACCCGCAGAGGCGATAATTGACATTACCTCGTCACTAGAGGCTCTTCATGTCATTTCTCCCGAACCTGAGGAACTCCCAACACCTCCATGGTTCTTAGATGACGTATCTGAGTATTCAACCCCCAACCTCCCCAACTCTCTCGTTCATTCCTATACGAACACTCTCCACCCAACCACCACAGGTACCCCTCAGTACTTCAATATATGGTTTATGTCGAGTGAATCCTCACCATCTCCTAACAATTTCCCCCCTGCTTCTTCACTAGGGGGCAACCACATGACCACTGTCACCAAGATCATGCCTCACGACCCCTTGTATTCCTGTCACTTCCAATGCGACGAAGAAATACTCGAAGAGTTAAACCACCCAGACTCTCCCTGGGATGCGCTACACCATCGCGCACTCTTCTCTCCACAGGAAGCCTCCATACCTCCTAACCAAAACCCCATTTACACGGTCGAAACCAAGGATTTTATCCCATCAGGGCCTATTGATTGGTTCAAAAATCCCATTCCTGCCCCTGATGCTTTTGAAGAAGGCAATATGGCCAACATTTCCTCCACCATTAAAATCAACATTTCCATTAAAAATGGCATCGTCGAAGAAATCACCATTGGAGCTGCTTTCACTCCTCAAGAAATCGCCGCATATAAAGCCCTCTTCCAGGAATATAGGGATATTTTCACCTGGTCATACACGAAAATGACTGGCCTCGATAACTCTATTGTCGAACATCGCATCGACACCCGGCCCGACATTACACCAGTTTGCCAAAAACAACGACCGCTACATCCATCCAAAGATGTGGCTATCAAAGCTGAAATTGACAAGTTACGCGCTGCTGGGTTCATTTACCCCATCGCCTATACCTCATGGGTTTCCAACCCTGTACCCGTTAACAAAAAATAGGGCACTATCCGCTTTTTCACATACTTTCACAATCTCAATCACGCATGTCCCAAAGACAACTTTCCCACGCCTTTTATAGATCAAATTATCGATGACTGTGCGGGCCACAAGGCTCTCTCCTTTATGGATGGATTCTCTGGTTATAATCAAATTCAAATTCACCTCGCCGATCAATATAAAACCGCATTCACTACCCCGTGGGGTACTTTTTCATATCGTGTCATGCCTTTCAGCTTAAAGAATGCCGGCGCAACTTTCCAGTGGGCTATGACATACATCTTTCACGATCTGGCTCACATCATCCTCGCCTACTTGGACGACCTCACAGCTCAATCCAAGAAATGCACCCAACATCTCGATGATTTACGAATCATCTTTCAATGGTGTCATCAATACAACATCCGCTTAAATCCTCTCAAGTGTGTGTTCTGTGTCACCACAGGGCACCTCCTCGATTTTATCGTTTCCCAAAGCGGTATTACCGTAGACCCCCTCAAAGTCCAAGCTATCATAAAGATTCCACCTCCCTGGAATTTACGACAACTTCAGAGTCTACAAGGCAAAGCTAACTTTCTTAGACGCTTTGTCCCAGATTACGCCATATGCGCACATGGTTTCCTTCACTTACTACATCACGAAATCCCATTTCACTGGGATGACCATGCCCAACAGTCATTTGACGATCTTAAAACAACGCTTTCAAATGCACCTTTAATTAGTGCACCTGACTATAATCGCGACTATATCCTCTACGTATCAACATTAGCTGTATTAGTAGCCGACATCCTCGTCCAGCTCAGAGATGACAATCGTGAACATGTAATTTATTACATTAGTAAAAACCTCTCAGGGCCACCCTTGAAATATAAACACGAAGAGAAACTTGTTCTTGCATTTGTCCTTGCAGTCTAGAAACTGCACCATTACATTCTGCTTCGCACCACAAAGGTCGTTGCAGATTCCAACCCTATGCTGTACTTGCTCAGCCGTCGGCAAGTTAACGACAAATTTGCTCGATGGATCATTATCCTTTAGGAGTATGACCTCGAGTTCTCAACACCTAAGAGTAAGAAGGCCCTCGTTCTCGCCAAACTTGTCACGACCCTCCCCTCTGACACCACCAGTGCCCCCGTCAACACCGACTTTCCCGACAAACATCTCTTTTACATCACTACGGATGATCCTTGGTACGACGACCTCCTCGTCTACCTACGAACTCAAAATTTCAGTAACCACCTCTCGTGCGATGATCGTCACCGTATTCGCCATCAAGCCCCCTGCTACCTCCTCATTGGAGACAACCTATACTGGCGGGGCGTTGACACCATTCTTTGTCAATGCCTGACTATTGATGAGGCTGATAGAGTCTTAAACGATTGCCACAACGACGCATGTGGGGGCCATCTTTTGGGTATTTCCACTGCTCAAAAGATTATCTGAGTCGGGTACTTTTGGCCTACCTTGTTTCATGATTGCATTCATGCCGTGAAACGATGTGCGCAATGTCATCTTTACGCCAACAAAGCCCGAGCTCCCCCCGCTCTTCTTCACCCTGTTATTACTGCCGACCCTTTTTGTAAATGGGGCATCAAATTCATGACTTGTAATCCCCCCTCCAGCAATGATCACAAATATATCATTGTCGTCGTTGATTACTTCACCAAATGGGTAGAATCTATGCCCACTTTCAACAACACCGCTGACACTGTAGTGCATTTTTTCTTTAACCACGTCATATCCCTCTTTGGAGTACCCCTCCAACTCGTTTCTGATCATGGAAAACACTTCGAGAATGAGATCTTCATCGAACTCTCATCTCGGTTAGGATTATCTCACGAGTTTGCCTCACCACATTACCCTCAGTCTAATGGACAGGTCGAGGCAGTTAACAAAGTCCTCAAGACCATGTTACAGCGCACGGTTAATAAACATAAAACCAATTGGCATCATATGTTATTTTCTGTGCTATGGGCTTACCGAACGACTATGAAAACTGCTACTGGATTCACACCATTTCATTTAGTCCATGGGGTTGAGGCCACTCTCCCCATTGAGTGCAAAATTCCCACCTTACGCACCACAATTGAGCTATTACCTAACACTGCTCCAATAGAGCAGCGCTTGTTGAACTTGGAGTCTCTGGATGAAGATCGTCGATCTTCCTTACAGAACAACGAGGCAGCTAAAAAACGAACCAAGGCTACCTTTGATCGCCATGTCAACCTTCGCTCATTCTTCGAAGGCGACCTCGTCTTGGCTTACGATATCGCTCATGATACCTTTGGCCATGGAAAATTCAATTCACTCTGGCATGGCCCATACATCATTCAACATTGTTTCACCAAAGGCGCATATATTCTGGCCTCTCACGAAGTCCTCTCTCTCAAAGAACCCGTCAACGGGTTATACTTAAAGAAATTTTATGCTTAAACGTAGTAATTCTACTTTAGGTTATTTCATTTTCTAGCGTTTTTAATCTTTTTCTCCTCCCCTCACATCTAAACTATCCTTTGTACTATTGACAGATGCTTCCTCCACCAACCTACCACATCGGTTATGTCGACGGCGCCAGCCGTTGGACGCAAAATCTCGCTTCAGCTGCTTGGGCTCTCTACACCCCTTCACATGAAATGATCCATTCAAGCGGCATATGTTTGGGGTCAACAACCAACAACCAAGCCGAATACACCGCCGTCATCGGCCTCCTGACCGATGCTCAACATCATTGTATTCATCACCTTCGCATCTTTCTCGACTCTCAACTAGTCATCCTCCAGCTAAACAATGTGTACCGCGTCCGTGATCCTTGCCTCTTTCACAAATACCCGCAGGTTAGGATTTTATCTCGACATTTTGATTCCATTACATTTACACATATTCCAAGACAATTGAATCAAATAATGGATAACCTAGCTAATATTGTGTTAGACTGGCATATATCACATCAAGCTACCTCTGCACATACATAAACATATCATAATCCTGTCACAGCATATACATAGAATAGACATCATCAAAACATTAACCAAAAACATGTAAACACCACATAGATCTCAAAAAGTATACTCATGTATATATATAGGTCCACAGTGCCATCCGAATGTTTACATACACAAAAATACAAGTATCTGCAGGCCAATGCAACACCTCGGTACAAAACGGGCTCACCAGCCTATATACAAAAAATATATCCATACATCAAATACATAAAGCACCACTCATGGAGCCTCTAAAGTGCCACCACCTGCCCCTCCCTCAAGCGGTGGTGGCCAACCACCACTTGCCTCAGGCGATGGTGGTCCACCCCCTACAGGCCCCTCCTGCCCTAGCGACAGTTGTCTGCTCATCATAGCAGCAACCACTGCTACTCGTCGTACTATGGCTCGCCATGGCGACGAAACCCCCACACACTGCTCCAAGAAACTCTCATCCTGGATGCGCGACCACATGCCCTCAGGCACATCCTGTAACACCGTCTCCAGATGACGGTGGATGTCCTCAAAGTCCACTCCGGCAGCCGCCAGAGGAGGATGCGATGGACCAGCACTAGGGTCATCAAACCGGTGCCTCCTCGCTGCCCTCTCAGGCCCAGCTGGTCGCACTGCGACGTCCTCACACCGGTGTCTCTCTCCCCATGAAAGTCTCTCCGTCTCCCGATGAGCCAATGCTCTCTGCAACTCCACATTGCGCTCGCGAGGTGCCACATCTGCACATACACACAAACAACAGATAGTATCAACATCTATATCATATACACATGGACTACTATCTCAAACAAAACATAGAAAAAACATACAGATAAACACCAAACATACCTCGATGAGCAAAAACCTCCCCTGGAGGTAGCACCATGTCCGGATCATCCCAGAAGTCCACCCTGGCATAGGGGTAACATAAAATCACCTGTGGCATATACCGCCATACCTGCGCCGCCTCCACAGAAAATAAGTGGCCACCTTCTCCACCACCATGACGAAGCAACACAATCGACCACCGCCTCAACCATGGCTCTGACGCCCCAGGGGCACCCAATAGAATCCTCGGGTGCAACATCGACACCTTCTCTAGAAACCAGGCCACTAGGATGGAGCCGAAGGCAAACTCCCCCATATCCATGGACCGACAGTGGTCCAACTTCCCCACCATCCTCGCATGCAGCGTAAGCCCCCAAGCAAAAGGCTCACTGGCCAACACTCTCTCCAGCACCAGAAGCTAGCCACCACTGATCCACTGGGTCGCCAGTGACCCATATACTCGCACAATCATCGCTTCTATACAATGATGCACATGGGAATCTATAGACGCAATGCTCATAACTATCCCGGACATAAATTTCTGAACCGAACAATATCTCCGGTAAATAGTTGCGAGCTGCGTATCCCTAGGCAGCACTGGCTCCATCGGTAGGAGTGTTCCCCGAAAGGGAATCCCAGTCAAGAAATATATGTCCTCCACCGCAGTGAAGGGGATCTGCTCTCCTCGCACGAGGAAGCAGTGCAGCTCCAGACTCCACATCTGGATAAGGAATTGTAGGAGATACTCTTGTGCCCATATCAACGGGCACTCAAAGAACTTTAGCAGCCCATAGGCTGCCAAAGTCGCATGCACACCAGGCCCCTCAATGGACACAACGTCTCACAGTTGAGATCAGTCTCGCTCTCGCCAAACCACTGACATCTTCACAACCATCCACCTGCAGACACAACACAGAGTCCTATATCAGCTCCAGAAACCATCAACACCATAAAAAAGACTCGTTTTTATACACCTCAACCTTGCCTCCTAGGCCCAGTTTTTTTACCCACAGGTGCGCACACATGCGCGCCTATTCACTACACAGGTGCGCATGCGTGCGCACCTGTTCACTACACAGGTGCGCATCAGTGCACACCTATTTGCTTCATAGGCGCACTCCCAAGTGCACCTGTTCACCATACAAGCACGCACAGATGCACACCTGTTCAACCTACAGACGCGCACTTGTGCGCACCTGTTCAATCCACAGGCGTGCCCTTAGAGCATGCCTTAAATCCCCTCTACTGTTCCCCCATGCGCGTATATCTAGTGGACAGGCGCGCACATGTGCGCGCCTATTACTAGATCGCCCACGCATGTGGGGCCCATATCCCCCAAATATCTCTGTACGGCCCCTTGTACAACCCCTACCCAAAAAATGAAATCCTATTTCTATGCAGGATGATCCGGACACTAACCTGAAGCTCGCTAATCACCAATCGGATGCCTCATCCTCCCCGAATCTCCAAAACTCCTCTGAAAACTGCTCGTCCAGTCACTATTGTAGCAGGTACAAATGAGGTGGCAATGTGGGCCCTACAGCTATATATAGGCCTTTTTTCCAAACTTCCACTCACCATTCTGGGAGCCCACGGTGTCCATTTTTTGATCCATCTTCAGCCACGGGATCAACATCTCGTCATCTACATCATAGCAGTCCCCGGGCCTCTTTTCATCCTGAGCCCCCGGGGTGCCTTTTCAGGTACGCATGTGCATATTTACGCTTATCAAATACATGCTCATATCTTCGATTCTCTTTAGATATTGTTCACTTTGGGTATTTGGTTTTCATATGTGCAGGTACTTGGTCATCATACATCGGTGCAACCCCTTCAGGTATATACTCAGCACTGGCATGTATTCTTTCCCTCTGTATCGCACTTACATTTCCAGTCACACCCTCTGACATTTGCCTCTAGGATCCCCATTCCCGGCTCTGCAGTACCCACACCTCCATTTGCATCTTCAGTACTGTCACTCGGTAGCATTCTTCCCCACATGAGTTGTCCCATTCATAGCACCTTGTGGCACTTATGACACTCATGTTGTTTTTCAAAACCCTTTAGGGATGGGAGTCCCGATAGTCTTTCATCATGTCGCAAATCAAACCACATACTCTTTCTCCTCATTTTTCTAGCTTTCCCACACAGACTCCCATATTATCTCTTCACGATTCTATTTTTTGAATGCACCTCCGCAGTATCATGAACCCTACATTCCGTCCATAATCAGTTTGCCCATTTGAAAATCTCCCTCCATTTCCCCTACCTCATATAGAAAATCACCAATGGGTCCCCCACCCTTCATCAGTTTTTCGAGCAAATTATGCCCTATATGGGCCACCCATATCAGACTAGGGCACCCGTTTTTGGATTTGTACATTTCTCCCCAAAATTATTCGTTATTTATTGTACAAACACCTTTATTTTCCAGTCATTACATTCCCTTTTTTGTCATCACCTTATGGCGACCTACTTTTTTGGCCAAACGCAACCCATGTTACCCTTGGTTGGAGGACTACTTATCATCTACCCTTTTCGGCATCGTCCATATCTTCATAGTACCCCACAGGTCACTTACCTCTACCCTCTGAATTTGTTCACCTTGTCCCACCTCTGGCACAACTTATCCCCGGTCTTGTTGTCCCCCTGACCCTTGACCTCGTTGAACGGTTGCGACCACTTTTTATCTCATACCTCCTCCAACCAAGGGCAGCCTTGAGTCTTCCCACATCTTGACTTCATCCATGTACCTCTGCCACTTCCTCACCTCAGTAGATTTCACGAAGCCATTGGCTTATGGGAGTTGCGTTCCCCTTTTGTCAACATCAACACAATTTTCCAGAAGGGTGACAGTATCTTGATTCTCATTATCCACTCAATGAGAGATCTTGGACGACACAGGGTGAAACATCATTGCTCCCTGCTGTTGTTGACCCCCATAACATTCGACGCCAACAATTTCTCATGTTACGGTGGGTATTACTTTGCGACTATTGCAGTTAGTTCTTTCAGTTGTCGAAGACCTCTAAACTTGGCAGGGCTATCAATGCCCACATCATCACTGCTACTTATTACCGCGATCACTGCCTACTATTCAGAGTATGTTCATTTGCAGAATTGTCTTCTACCTTTATCACAACCGCCCCCGCAGGCACTTCAGTTGTCTACACCAACACTTCAGTCATCATTTTTCGGAGTTACATAACACGAGCATGGGCCATGCCCGCCTCGTTTGTACACAGTTTTCTATTTTATACACCTCATGGAAGGTCGGGTCCTACCGATTCCTTTTTTTCTCCAACGGATCTCTCTGAACGATCCCACTATTGATCTATCTTACAACAACATTCTCAGTAGAAGAAACATTGATGGATTTCAGCTATACGTATGCTCCTAACCTCATCCATCAGGGGGCATATGTTATCACTGAAATTTCGTCCGCACATGGTTACAAGAACTCAACATCGTCAAACAGTGATGAAGTCATCCATGGACCTGAATTAATACCATAACATTCAAAAAATGTCAAAAACTATACAAAGTAGTGAAAAATTGAAGAGCGCTTTGCATACATTGGGCGCGCGCCCGCATGCGCGAAACAAGAACGTAGAAATTGCGCACAGGCGCATGATGTGCGACTGTTAGCGCAAAAAGCCGCGCACCTGCTAAACGACGCATTTATGGAAGTGGTCTGCCTCCCAACCACTTATGGTTCAACTCCCAAGCTGATTTGATCCTCAAATCTGGGCTAGATCCGACTGGTGGGCTGGTCAAAGACCTAATAATGCCCTAATTGGCCTCTTTTCACACTACAAAGCAGTTAAACAATAACCCAAATGAATGCTATAAAAAGACATGGATGCACCTCATTTTCTCAAGGAATTCAAAGTAATGTTATGCTGCCTCTATTGTTTTGAGGACTCCATCCTTGACACAAGCATATTGGCACCATTACATTGGACAATCCACCTCATCATGTTCAGGATAGTGAACCTCACGATGTCCATAGTCCATGGCTGGGGGATGATCTTCGACTTCTTCCCCTTGGTCCTGGTTAAGTGCTTGTGTGGGGGGAGCATTCCATGGTTCTTGCAAGCTCCCAAGTTTAAGTCACTGATATTCAATGTCACAATTTGTCCTAACTGCAGTCCAATTGTGCATATCCCCTTCGGGAGGGACGCAATGATCAAGGTGTAGTTGAAGTCCCTCAGAACACTATCACGACTCACCACGCCATCCAGAGGTGGGATATAATCAGGTAGGATAGATGGTATGAGCTTCACATTTTCCAAGTCATCACGATGCTTGGTTCGTTTCTCTGTCACATCTCGGGATGGTCCAGATCCATGAGCAGTTGACGGGGATGCTTGCACTCCTCTCGTCGACGAGGCTTGAACTCCTGTAGACATGACCTTCTTAGTCATGAGGTCTATGAGGATTTATTTGATGGATTTCTCTACTTCTCTAAAGTCAACCAACATGCATGCTCGAGATCAGGTATCTTAGGTCAGTGAACAAACAATCACGGTAACAAAACAAATGGTGAACTCTCAATAGGCACTGCACAAAAGAAACTAGTTCTTTGTGGGCTCGGATAATCATAATTGGAAAAAGTGTTCTCCATCCAACACCCTACGGGATAAATAGACAATGTCGTAATGGACTCCTCCAATGGGCAGGAATGCCTTAATCAATGCAATTCCATCCGTTATGGTGCAGTCCCAACGGTCTAATGGCGATCTTTCTGGCCATAACTGTGGTTCAAGACGTTCTGGAGTGTCGGGCTAATGGTCGGGACACCTCCAATGGTCATATTTATTTTCCATGGAGAAGTGCCAATCTTCACTGTTTTGATATCCTGACGAAGTTCCATTTCTGCAAACCTTCCTTCTGTGAAGTCCTCCCTGGAACTTCGTGTAAATTTTCTAACTTTGTTTTCTTCTTGCTGAGCTTTCTGGCTTTCTTTCCTGTAATCTGAGTCATTGGTTTCCTCTTTCCATTATCATTCTTATCTCCTCTTGGCATAGTAACTTCGCAATGCAGAGGGTATTTCAAGGGTTCTAAGAGTAATACTTCTTCTCCTTCTAGGGTAGGTGCTCTACTCTCTTGTACATACAGGTGTTTCAAGTCTTCCTGTGTTCTTTCAACTTTGACGTCCAGATATCTGATCCTCAGTAGCTTCGACCGGTCCTCTTTTTCTTTAAGTAAGTGTGCTATTCTAATAGCCATTAAATCTCTTAGTTCTTGCTCTTTGTTTTCTACATCCTCCTCTTCTTATTTCCTTCATGTCTGATCTTTCTCAATCCAAGTTTTTCCTAGAAAAATAGCAAATGGGGCACTGTTCTCAACAAATTTAACGATCTCAAATTCTTCTTCTGTCGAAGTTCCATGAGCACTCATAGATGTCTGGGTAAGTCTTCCACATAGGGTTATTAGATTTCCTCTAAATAATCATATTCTTGATAATGAAGGAACCATAGCAGGCTTTCCCAAAATTTCCCAAGTTCTTTCTGCCATGATATTCACCTGTGTTTCCTCATCCATAACACAGTCTATGTCGAAGTCTCCTATTCTTGTTTCTATGCACTCCTTCTCTTTTAGGATCTATGATAAGTTGATATCTCTATGATCATTCAAGGTTTCTTTCATTTGTAATAATACAATCTCTGATTCTTTCTAGGGTTCTATCATATCCTTAGTTTCTTGGCCTGTCTCATGGTTTTCTTGTCTGATATTCATCTTTTCAACTTTAGCAGTCATTCTAGGTAAATCCAAAACTTCATGGTCCATAGCTTTACAACAAAGACAACTAGGACTTCTACGAGGGCATTCCTTAGCAAGATGTCCCGATCTTCTGCAACTATAATAGAAAGTTAACCCTCTTTTTTTTTTAAATGACCCCCAACCTTTCCTGTACTGTGCATTGGGATCACAGTAACTAACCTGCAAAAAAATATTTCTAGGATCCTGCATCCATTTGTTAGTCCAAACATTCTTTCTATGCATAGGAATAACATATCTTTCACTATTCTTATCAGATCTACTCATATCCAATCTTCTTTCTTCTAGCTGTGCCCTAGTTTTTTGACTAGGACAAAATCTATTAGACATAACTAGATCCATTCTTTCGAAACAATTTTTTTTCACTTATCTTACGTTTATCAGAGCACAAAGCTTTAAGATATTACCTCTTTTATTCAGATATGATTCCTTTCTTAGCACCGATCTTCGCAGTCAAGTAGAATACTATGCACTAAAGCAGCAGATCTATGCACATAGATTTCTTTTCTTTAGTTCCCAGCAATCACAGTTTCAATTCCTGGCAATGGAACCATTTGTTGGCACAACGACAGACCCAGGGTTCAACGCTTCAACAACGCACCAGAAAAACCCTAACTACCGACCCTTTTGGAAACACCTGCAAAGCAGATGAAGTCTCACCTGAGGTAAAGGCAGAGGTGGTTGCAGGACTCAAGTGACTACAACCTAGCTGGGACACAGGTTTGTGATTACAACACTTGAAAAATCACTTAGTAGTTAACATTCATCAATATTTAACCCTTATTCACATCGTATATTTAAATCCTAGTTACAGAGTAGCGCAATATTCAACAAGATCTAATACATCCAACACTTAGGACATAAAAATAGATCAGATCTAGCATTCATTCACATTAATAAGCACTAAGCTATTATATCAGATGCATCTAACATATATCATTGTACTAAGCATACATCACATCAATAACATAACAACTATAATGCACAAAGCAACCACACCACATGATATACGTGGTTCACCCCAGTGTGGGGCTACGTCCACTAACTCTTCTCTTCTGTATAGTCTTCTTTCATTCTTCTACAATCACAGAGCCACAAGAACCCACTCCACATAGGACATGAGATTTGTGCACACCTCGCCAAATCCTCCTTCCCTGAGCTAGGTTCAAGCACAAAGTCTTCTTACAATCTTCACACAAGCTTCTTATAATCACTTGCACTTAGCTCTACAAGTTCTGAACACACAGTATGCACGAAGCATCCACAACTGTTCGCACTTAGCTCATCGACCACATTACACACCTAGGTCTCTCTTACTTACATCGCCTAGATTTCTATTTATACATTACAGAAGGGCCTAAACATGGGTAAACCCATGGGCCGACATCCCATACCCGTTACATAAACCCTAAACCCAAAAATGCCCTAAGAAGGGGCCGAGATCCTGTGATCTCTGCTTCGCCTTTTGCTCCGCCTTCGACTAGCCTGTCGAAGTCCCAAAATTGGTTAAACGTGACCAAGGTTCTCCAAAACTTGGTCAAGGGCCAACAACAATGATGATGCCCTGTTAGATTATTAGATTTGTGTGCTAGCTAATTAATGACGTTTATATGTGCTAGAGGTATATATAAGAAATTAGATGATGTTAGCGAATTTAAATGTGTATTTTTAGATGATGTTTATGTTTTTTAGATGGTTATCATCATGATGTTTATTTTTATTAAATGATCTTTATTATATATTATGTATTGGTGAACTTATATCAAAATTTTATATATGAAACATAAAGACTTAACTAAATAAAAAATATGAAGATATTTTTATAAATTACAAAGTTCAATATGGTTGAAACTATAATTGTAAAATTACCATAAGCATTTTTCTATTGCATAGATAGTTCATATATATTCATTCTAACTAAATTATTTTTCAAAAAACAAATTACATATGGATACATGTTATTTCCCATTGTACTAATTACTCTTTTTTAATAGACTCTTCTACACTAAAAATTGTTATTATAACAAGTTATGTTCTCCAATGATAAACATTCTATTGACTTTCAAATTTTATGGATGCAAATTAATCTGCCTATTGTTATTTTTGTCATTATTTCATAAGTTAACTGCTATCAAGTTTTAAATTACTTCATTAATTGTGGTTTTACTCAACATTGGGGGCATAATTTTATAAATATTTCCAAAAGAAATGATAAAAGTATGTAAACTAATAAACATTTTAGTTAAAAACCAAATTATCACAAAATCATGTTAGAAATTTAACTTTTAAATTATAAACCACATTATTTTTTAAATATCTTACTTTTAAATCTACAAAATACATGAACATTAACATAAACTCAAATTTTGAATCATCATGTTAACATATCATAAAAAAGGTTGTATTATTAAATATGCATATCAACCATATTATTACTTCTAATATCAACACAGATTATTAGGATAAATAAGAAACTATGTAAATTAAAATATGACTATTCAATATCTAAAGATGTTGCCAACTAATAAAATATTATATGTCGTTGCATATATATAAAATTAAAAAAAATTAATTAAATAACTCATGCACGGTTTAAAGTATTCACAACTCAAATGCTTAAGCAAGGAATTGCAATGCAAATCTTAAAAAGGTTTCCCTAAGAGATATAAGGATCAAAGTCATATCACTAACAAAAGTGATTTATACAAGTGCTTGAGTGTGTCCAAGGGTAAGAGGATGGTTAAGAAATGGATAAATGTCACCTTCTATACACATCAAAATTCTAAGTACACCATTGTTAATATGCTCTTTTTTAGGTCTCAATGCTTCTATAACATGTTGGTAAAGGGTCAAACATCTAACATCTTGAGACATTTTTGAACATGATAATAATTCTTACGACTTTATCATGATAATAATTCTTAAAATTTAAATAATTAAACATGCAACGACATATAAATATGTTTAAATAACAATATACAATTCTATTTCAATCAATCGTTCCATGCAATCACAAATAATTTGAAAGACAAACACATTACGCATCAAACTGAATGTTAACCAACTAAAATTGTTCAAAGATTTGTAATGACTGGATGCATCGTATTTCTCTCTGACTTGGAAAACAACTTAACTATTGGGGCATATCATTGGCATATTTTCTTTTAAATGATTAGGATAAGACATGCTTCTACCATTCAACCATCTAAATTCTTTCCTGTCACTGTCTCATTTCCTCCTCTTTTGTTCGTATAATGTGACCCACAACTGTGTTGCCTCCGAATTGTAAAGAATGACTTTATTGATGGCATCAATTTCTGAATTCGCTAATGTGTGTGTGTGTGTGTGTGTGTGTGTAAATCAAACTGACATACAATATGTATCATATCAAAATATACAATATGAAGTTTAGTGTGAATAGTTACTATGTAGAAATTTGACAAACAATAAGTCACTTACTCTTATCAAGCGTCTTTTTCCATTCGTTTGGAGAAGCTCCTATTCTCTTTTGTCTTCATCCCTTTCGTTGTCCCAAATCACCACACTTGGTGTGTTTTCGATCTGCTTGATGTACTCTCTTTCATAATAGAAAGACTCATTTGATATGTGCCCCTTTGCCATAGACCCCTCTAGTTTTTCCCTTTGTCGAACAAATCCTTTCAATTTCTTCATGTACCTCTCTAAGAAGAAAATCCAACGATAGGAGACCACTCCGACTAATTGAACCTCATCTACTAGGTGAATTAGAAGATGAACTTGCAAGTCCATGAAACTCATCGACAATTCCTTCTCAAACATAGAAACAATCTCAACTATCTCTTGACGCCACCATGGAATGCTAGCCATATGAGTCTCCTTTTATGTGATCCAATGTACAGATGCATATAATTTAAATATGGAACGTCGTAGGTCTTGGGGGAAGTCATGGTTCACACACCCACACACAAGAAGAGGATAATGACACTACAAACTAAACATATACAAAATTAATTATATTTTATACCATGACATGAATTTATAAAACAAATAATTAAATCATGTTTTTGACATACATACTCTTAGAAGGTTCAAATGGTCATGTGATTTTAACCCCGACAAATGGTATTCCACAGTGAAGATATGCCGTAGTGAAGACCTATATAAATAATGCACCTTCACACCCAATATAACTTCCTTTTCCAAAGAAAGATCATATTTCTTCAATATCGATGAGACATCACCTTGAGTGAAATACCAAGAGGGAACAACCTCTCCTCTACTTTCTTTTCTTGGCCAATGTTTCTTTTTACTTTTTGAAGAAATAAGATCTCTCTTAAAAACCAATGTGTCACTTTATTTTGATGATATGTTCCTCCATAAAGAAGAGGAAACATTTTTAAATATATGCATGGGATATAGTAAGTGGGGAATCTTAAAGATGCTACCAATATGGGAGATCATAAAAGATAGATTTCCTTTTCATCCCAATGGAAAATTTCTCAACACAGGTGTCGAAGAATTTTGGATCATCAAAAATATGATCCACATTTGAATAGAACATTTCTATAATCTCCTTCTCCTTCTCTCTCTCATATGATCTAAGATATTATGTTGGTGTCATTATTGCATGCCTTTGGGTTCTCTCTGGTTTACCATTGAAAGAAGGTGTTTCTCTTTTGTAAGGGTGTTGTTCTGGGAGGAATACCCTGGAGAAGTTGTACACTGGATTTCATAGGTTGTTGGACCACCTAGCCTTTAGAGAAGGTCCACAACATTTACATCCATGATAGCCTTTTGTTACAAGACCTGCAAAATTATTAATGTATACATAACATGTTAGCGTCGAATATTAGAACAATCACAACGAATTAAATATGCCAAACAATATTGTTACGTATATAAACAAGTCAATAAACATGTAATTTACTAGAGAAAAATCCTAATCTTGGTTAATCATGTGTGTTTTAAGCACATATGCCATACAATGTAAAACTCCTCTCCGTTCCGATGGGTCTTGATACATTGTATACATGTATCCATTCCCATAATTCCTTCAATTCATCTACCAATGGTTGTAGGTAGACATCCATATTCTTCACTTGTCTTCTACCAGGGTCTATAATAGCCAACATAATATTTTCACTCTTCATGGAAAACCATGGGGGGATATTGTTGTTGATCACTACTACAGGCCAAATAGAATAGTTGGTGTTTTGGAGGGAATATGGGTTGACACCATCCATGGCTATGTTGAGTTGTAGACTATGTACTTCATCCTTGAATTTTTTGGGCCATGTATCCTCTGTATGCTTAATGTCCATTGAATCTTTTGGGATTCACATAACTCATGACTCACTTCTATGCAAGGCATGCCATCCTTGCAACATATCTAACTCTTTGCAATGATAGAGCCTTTGAATCCTTGGGATTATATGCGTGTGCCTCAATATCGTATGAGGAGGACCATGTGATTTACCCTTTTTATTTTATTTCGAATATCTGTCATGCCCACATTTCATACATATCTCTTTGTCTGCATATTCTCCTCTATATAGAATACAATCATTCAGACATGCATGATATGATATGTACTCAACACCCAATATTTTCAACATCTGCTTTGCGTCTTCGCAGCTACCGAGCAAGACATTATCACTCAAAATAACCTGCAGTTAGTGGGAAATATAAATGTACAATGTCGTTTATAGTTCATAAAATCGACCAATTTTAATGTTGATTGTGTGAAAATATTTCTCAAATTATAAGGGACTTAATGATGGTCAATTGCCTCAATATTGAAGAGAAACATGCGTTTGACATGCCAAACTTTTCTTTCAAGTTGCACAGTAACATTGTTGTCCACAACTGGGTATACTTTGTCTGGCTAGGTCCAAAGAGAGGGGTGGTGGAAGTAGATTTCAGACTTTCGAATAAGGTATCATTGATAAGAGCATCATCCCATCACTCATTGTTTTGGAATGCATCTAACAACATTGTATCCATGGAATTTGTATCTCATAAATACTCATCCATACCAACCTCTATTTCATTGACTCCATTTCCAACTTGTGAAGAACTACTATTGTTGTAGTCATTCCTAATTGGTGAATCTCGACGTAGTGGGAATTGAATAGGTGGTTGATTCAACCATTCTTGGTATTCTTCCTCTCTGATTTGTTCTCTTATTGCAACCTTCTCTCGATTTGAGATTGTAGTGGGGTGCAATAGAAGATCATAGGTAGGTCACTCATCATCAAAATCCTAATTTCAAAAACATTAAAAGTTAGTACATTGATGATATTAGTAAGAACAATGTAATTGGTTTGTTCAAATCACATTATACCCAACATTAATTATTACCATCGCTGACCCATGATTGTGGTTGGAAGATGGCATGTTACTATTTAAAACATAAAGAGATTGTCCATTTTCATCTACCAACTGCTTGCGGTATGTTGCTCCTCATAAGAGATTTTGATGTTTATGAATTGGTGGAATATTATATGCATCTAAACTTGATTCTGAATCAAGATCCTGCAAATTTGGATACATTTTTATTTAGATTGACACACATAAAAAATTTAAATTCAATTAGATAAACGAAATATAAATAAAATATGAACTTACTAGAGATGGAAAGGGAGAAATCCACGATGGACTTTGAGCAATATGGAACAAACTAGAATTTGAGGAATTGGCCATTTGATATTATAAGCTTTTCTCCCTGCATTTGAGCAAAATCAATAATAAGTTTTTAAGAATAAGGTGACTTTAAGTGGAAAATGTATGCTATGGAGTACAGCAAGTCATGTGGATGCATCCTAAAAGATAATGTAAGATGAATATACTATTTTGTGTGCAAATAAAAATTCAGATAACTTTGAAAACATAACGGTGTAGTTATTTAAATAACATGCACCAATTCATATATAACAATATAAAGCACCGAGAAATTTATTAACAAGTCACACCGGTTCATAAATAAATAAAAAAGAATTATCTGATATCGATGCTCCAAAACTTTTAAGTTCACTGGTGCATTGTATACAAAAACACACTGGTGCGTTATATTAATAGACACACCGAGGTTTCAAAAAACTTAAAAAAAAGTACGAATTTGTTTTTTTACAATTGAAAAATGAGAGGTAATTAAAAATCTAATTTCATAAAGTCATTTAAATAGTAAAAATCTATTCAATGTTTCATTATTTTACCAAAATTTACAGTGGAGAGATTTGCAAAAGAGCCATACCAGAGAGGACTATGTAGCAACAAAATACTTTGGAACAACAAGATTATTCAGAAGATCAAAATTTCAAGGTTATGGTCATTCATTTAAAAAAAATTTCAAAAAAAATTTCCTGGGTATTAAGCTATTCGATATTTTATTATTTTCCCAAAATTTATAGGGGAGAGATTTGCAAGAGAGACATACAGGGGAGCACTTTGGGGCAATAGATCAATACTTTGGAACAAGAGACTTATTCAGAAGATCATAATTTCAAGGATATGGCGATTCATTCAAAACCCTTTTGGAAAAACAACATTATTCAAAAAATCATAATTTGAAGGGTTTTGTGATTCACTCAAAACCCTACATAGTAAAAATTTAAAATTTACAGTTGATTTTAATAATTTTGTTTTTTTTACAATTTGTATCTCTATTTATATTTAATTAAAATTCAGAAAATAAAAATAAAAATCATACTTACCTTAAACCCTTGCTTCTTCTTGCTTATGTGACTGCAAAAATTGACCTTAGGGTTTAACTCCCTCTATCACTTCATAATTATGACTTTTCATTTTAGAAATTTTAGATTTAATGGGTTTATGTTTCCATATAAAAGGTGTTTGACATGTTATGCATTGGATCCACACCCTCTTGGCCCTGTCACATTTTAAAAAAAAACTGTTTTACGTTATCTGTGTGCCTAATTGAATCTAACGCACCGATGCACTTTCAGATAAAACACATCGCTAATATTGCAACATAATTAAAAAAAATGTGTCCATCGATGTGTAATTTTATTTGTTCATGGTATTTTTTTATTTTCATTTTTTTTCTATTGGATTTGTGTTGATAATGATACATATCACACTGTTGTAATTTATAGTTTTTAAAAATTTGTTTTTGATATCGATGTGTTTCATATATGGAACACACCGATTCTTTTGTATTATGAAAGCACACCATTTTTTTTGTTGCAAAAAATTATGTGATTTATTTATAAAATATATTTAATAGCTTGTGTATTGAATGGTACATGATATATATTGATAAAAAAATGTGTGAGAATAGTTCAAGTAACACAAATTTTGATCGACACAATGATAACACATCCAAAAAGGGAAAAAAATGAAATTTCTTTGTAAATTCTATGCAAAATTAATATGTTTTATTTTTTTGTAAATGAGTGTGTGAATCTATATTACGTTATAAGGTTATAGTACAAAACTGATGCTTGGGCTCCTTGGATCTGCCTGAACGAAAACCATATCCGGGGTCCTTGAAATGTAGTATCTTAGAATGAACAAAAAGTGCCTGGGTCGCCACCACGAGAAACCAACCCAGGCTACCATAATCCAGTCTAAAAACTTCATCAAAAGAAATCAAAGAATCTAAACATAGTGGGATTAACTTCTACTTTGATAGACATGATCTGGGTGGGTCTTGTGCTAGTCTAGGTTGATGGGGTGCTCTTCATCCTCTTCCTGATGTGTCGTTTCCTCCTCCCTCCGTTCCACCAGACATAGCTTTCTGATGCATGATGGGGTTCCATTTCTGTCGGCTAGAGTGATATCTATATGGTGAACGTATTGTAGATAGAGATGAAATTGCCTTGCCATCTTTCCAGTTTCTGCTGTTGTCTTTTTTGGTCCTCCACCAACCTTTTTACTCCCGCCTCTAGGTTACTGAGGCAATTGAGAATTCCTGTGCACTCTTTCTTTTTCTCTTTGGTTTTCGTCCTGTTGCTCTCCCCCCGGTCCATACACATCTTTCCTATCAGCATTTTAGTTCTCCAAGATTCCTCCACCATCCTGTGGTAGAGGGTTAACCTCGGTTGTGTGGCTCCGAGATCCCGTATCCCCCCTGCTTCCTGGGTTAGTGTTGACCAGGCTTTTCCCCTGTGGGCATTGTTGATTTCTCCCTCCCATATTTTAATTATCTTCTTCCCCTTAGTGTCTCTCTTTGTGAGGAAGGTGCTCTTTGCTTCCCTGGCCGCCTGTTCGATTCTTGTCATCCGCCAGGCGCTCTATGGAGGTTCCTTCTCTTGGGGGTCTCTCTTGCTGCTAGTTTTCTTCATGCGTAACATCTTCACTTGCAGGTGGTGGTTCTTACATTGGGTTCTCTCCTTGTTCCTCTTCACCTCCTTATGGTAAGTAAGGTGGCCACTGTAATTGCAATGCCTCGTTCTGTGGTAATTTTTTGTGTCCCTGCCTTTATGGAGCCAACCCGGTTGAGGTCCCATCCTTGCAATCATGGCCTACTATTCAAGGTGGTACTACCCATCAGTATCCTCTGTTCCATAGCATGTGCGCTTGATGACCTTGCCGTTATCCTTGCGCCAATGCTTTGCCCTACTCATTGTACGCTATCCCTTTCCCCATCCCATCTCAGTACTTAGGTGAGGTGTGATCCTACTTGGCCCTGGTGTGACTTGTCGTCCTTCATCCTTTTCCGCCTGCGAGTTATCTCTTCTTCTTTCCAATGGGCAACTTCTGTACTTCTTTCTATTGATGGGACCATGGTACTATACCTTTGCCTGATGTTTGATCTGCGTCTGCATTTATAACCTTATTGATTGGTGGGCCATCAGCTCCTGTCTGGGACCTACGTGTCCTTTAGTGTCTGCTACACCTCCATTCTTGTCATGATCTTCCGTACTACTCCTATTGTCCCAATATTTTTCTGCAATTTGGGTGCAATCTATGCATAATTTACCTTGCAAGATGTTGCGCTAGATTGTGTCCATTTCTGGACCTTCGTTCTCGACCTCCTCGTTTTCTATTCTATATGCCATTCCATTTGTTGGCCTCCTCACCCAGAGCAACTCCACAGTTATCCCTATCCGCAAGTGCTCCTGGATTTTTTTCAGTAGGTAGGCCAAACACAAGTGCCTCTAGATTTTACCTATTCTAATACCGTTTTGGAGTTTTCTCACTGTGTTGATGACTAGCGCAGAGTCTCCTTCCACTATGGTTCTCGTCATCCCTTCCTGGATGAGAATATCTAGGCCTGTATCCAGGGCTCCAAATTCTACGGCATTATTGGTTGAGTTGCCCAGGCTTCCCGCGTACAGTTGTATGATGTTCCCTTTACTATCCCCGATTACTCCTCCCAAACCTGTTCTTCCTGGGTTGCCTTTTGCCGCCCCGTCAAAATTCAACTTGAGGGAGTCCGAAGGTGGTGGTTTCCAGTTGCGCTCACCCACCTGGAGTTGTGGATGTTGTCTGTTTGGATTGGGTTTGTGCCCACCTGTTAGTTGGAAAGCCTCTAGGACTCAGAAGTCTTGATCTGTGGGTTTCACTCTACCCTCTTGGAAGTTGCGGCTCATCACCATCTCGCATATCATGGAGGTTATTGTTTCATTGATCTTCCCTTCTGGCCAGCTTTGGTTTCTGAAAATGCATCGGTTCCTTTCCTTCCATATCAACCATATGATCATTCCTGGGGTGAGGGTCCAGCAAAGTTTCACCTTTTCTTGGTTGCTATAGTTTTCTCTCCAGAGCTTGATTGTTGCGGCAATGTTACCACGGATCCTGTCGGACTGGCGGAAGATACTTGCTGCCCAGTCCCATAGTTCCGCAGTGTAGGCACAGTCATCAAGGAGATGGTTGGTTGTTTCTTCCTGAGTTTGACAAAGATGACATCTTGACAGATTGGTGAAATCTCTTTTCCTTAGGTTATCCCCTGTTAGGATGCGATTGTGTAATATTAGCCACTAGAAGATCTTAATCTTTGGCCATTGGGGGATGTTCTAGAGCTTATCCCAGTGTTGCACTAGGTCGTCTTGGTTTGGGTCTGTCATATAGTGCCAGACTTCTTTTAGGTTGAATTCCCCTCCGTCCTTTTTTCTCCACCTCAACTAGTCCTCTCCTTCCGTGACTGTTATTTTTCGTCTGCCCAGTTCCTCCTCCACCTCTTTTATTGTTGCTGTGGGTATCTCTGAGGGTTAATCTTGTCCCATATTCTCCATTTGTTGTGGTTCGTTCCCTGCTGCCAGTATTGATAGACCTTGATTTTTCCTTGTGTGATGAGGTCCTGTTGGAGTATCCCTTTGTCCTGGTTTTCCATCTTTGGTTCCTGCTGTCCAACGTCCTCCCATAATCTGGCTGTTCTTCCATTCATGATTTCCCAAAAGATGTGTGTCTGAATCCATGCTTTTTTGTGCCAGGCTAGGTTCCAAATGGATGAGCCTTCCCTGGTTCCTCCAAAGCGAATTCTGTCCTGGTCGCGGGTGTCTGGTGCATACTTTTCCTTGGATAAGTTTACCCACGGTGTTGCAGTTTCTTTGACCCACCACCACTAGAGTTTCACCCCATATGCACTGTTGGTCATTTGTGGATCTTATAGCCCCAAGCCTCCTTTGATTTTTGGCCTATAGACTTTCTCCGAGCCACTAGGGCCCATTTTTTATTTGTTTCCGCACCTCGCCACAGGAAGTCCCTTTGGATGGATTTGATTTTCTGTAGGATCCCCTATGGAGTGGGGAAGAATGAAATCATAAAGGTTGGGATAGCTTGTAAAATATTCTTGGTTAGGATCAGTCTGCCAGCTAGGTTAAGGGATCTATACGTCCAGTTTTTTACCCGCTCCTGTAACCTGTTTATTACTCCTTCCCAAGTTGACAAATTATAAACTTTGTCTATCAAAGGAACCCCCAAATACTTGGTTGGAAGTTTTTCCGTTCAAATCCTAGAATGCTAGTCAAATTCCTTTGGATAGATGGATTGGTATTAAAGAAAAAGATCATCGACTTGGAGTGGTTGATCTCAGCGCTCGAGGCTTCCCAAAAATATTCTAGGATTCTTTTGTAGGCTTTGGATTGCTTGACCGTGGGTATGCCATGGAGTAGTGTATCATCCACAAACTATTGGTGAGTTGAAGTAGGGAATTTTTCGAAAGGTTTGAGCCCTGTTATTTCCCCAGTTGCTGTTGCATTCTTTATGCTCCGGCTGAGGCCTTCCATCATCAGAATGAACAAGAAAGGAGACAACGGATCTCCTTATCTAATCCCTCTTGTGGGCCATATAGGTTTTTTCGGGGCTCCATTGATTAGTAGCAAGGATCTTGTTGTGGATACTAAACTAAAAATCCAATTGATCCAGTGTTGGGTAAAACCAAAGGCTTCCAGGGTCTTGATCATATAATGCCAGCTAATTTTTTCATAAGATTTTGCTAGGTCCAGTTGTATTAACATTCCCCCCTTTTTCTAAAGTTTTAAGGTGTGAATGATCTCATGGGCCTGGATGATGTTGTCCATTATTTGTCTACCTTCCACGAAGCCTTCTTGTTCTTGTGAGATCAATGAGGGTAGGAGGGGTTTCAATATATTTTCTATGACTTTAGAGATGATCTTGTATATCACATTACAAAGTGCTATGGGTCTGTACCGGTTCGGGGTTTTGGCTTCATTTTATTTGGGGATTAGGGTGATCATGGTTGCGTTTAGTGCTTTAAGGATGGAGGCAGACCTTCTAGAGTCTTCTACTACCTTATAGATGTCATGTCTGACGATTTCCCAATAGGATTTGAAGAATTCCACAGTGAATCCATCTGGACTTGGTGCTTTCCCACTGGGAATTTCCTGGAGATCTTGGTCCACCTCTTCCGTGGTGATAGGTTTGTTCTGGAAGACGTTTTGTTCCTCGGTAACCAAGTGTGGTATATGATGGGTTATCCTCTAAATGGCCTCCGATCTGTCTTGATGTGGTTCTTGGGCTCTCCCATGGAAGTGTCTAACCATAACACTTTCGATCTCCTGATGTGACTAGCGCTCGATTCCATCCCAGTCCTTGATATTTAGGATTTTGTTATGGGCTCTTCTGGCCATGGTTGTTCTATGGAAAAACTTGGTGTTCCACTCTCCTTCCTTTAGCCACCGGATACATGACTTCTGACGCCATAATGTTTCCTCCTGTTGGCATCACACCTCCCACTCTTGGGTTATTTGGAGCTCTTTCTTTTTCCGGTCCTCCGTATAGCCTTCCCTCATGCAAGTTTCTTGAAGTTTTTTCATTTTTTCTTCGATGTTGTTTTTCTCTGTGTTTATATTCCCGAAGATATCCCTGTTCCATTCTTTGATTTAATTTTTGATGTATTTACGTTTCTTGTGTATCTTGAATGTCCTAGTCCCTTGCTCCAATTGCTCCTCCTGCCATCACTGTTTGATTTTTTCCTTGAAAGTCGGGTGATCAATCCAGAATTTCTCAAATCTAAAGGGTCTGTTCTTAGGTGTTGTTTGGAAGCCTACTTTCAGTTGCACTGACCAGTGATCATATCCACCCCAGGGTAGGATGTTGCAATCTAAATTTATCCCCTGCATAATGATTGACTATGATATAAGGAATCGATCGAGTCTTGTAGGTACCTGAAACTGGTTCCTCCATTTATTGCTTCAGGTGAACTGGCCATTCTTAGTTTGGAGATCTACCATCTCCGCTCTGTATATAAAATTTGAAAATTCCTCCACATCTTGATCCAGTCTTCTAATACCACCCTTCTTTTCCGCAAGGGAGGTGATAATGTTGAAGTCCCCTGTAAGGATCCAGTGGAGGTTGGTGGCTCGAAATTTTATATATTCTAGGTCTTGGATCATTCCTTTCTTTTCCTCTAGCCCATGGGGCCCATACACATTTTTGTAGAGAATCTCCTCAGTGTTTCCTATGATTTGCATGCACACCGTTGGGGTGTGCCTAGTTGCTTCGGCTGCTATTAAATTTAGGATTTGTGGGTTCCACAACATGAGTATGCCACCTGAACTTTGGTGATCTTTGATGGAAACCATATTGTACTTGTGCCATTTTTTTTTACTGATTGATTCCATTCTGTCTGTAGTACATTTCGTCTCTTGAATAAAACATAGATCCGGTTGCTCCTGCTTTAGTTTATTCCTAAGGATTTTTTTTTTCTTGGGTTGTTTAGGCCTCTTATATTCGAAGTTATAACCTTCATTTAAACATGTGAGGGAGAGTGGGGAAAGAGTTTCTTGATCTTACTCAAGTTTATCAGTAGCGGTCTCATCTCCTACAGTGTTACGCTGTTTGATTTCCTGCCTTTTTCCCCCCTCGTCTGTTTGGGTGACAGATGTGATTGTCCCTCACCGAATTTCACTCCTAGGTGTCCTATATCCCCATGTGTGCATTTTTGTCCTATGGCTTTGGCTTCCTCTCATAGGAGGAACAAGTATTGGATGCGGTCGAGTTGCTCTGTTGGTACGTTGTCAACTCCCTGCCTTTTCCATTGTTCTAATATGTGCGGAAGGTCTATTCCTTCCCTTTCCGCCAGGTCTCTGAGATCGGGGTCTCCTGTACCTACTTCGCTCGGGGTCATTTCTGCATCTACCTCTACGTCTTGCATGGTGGTTTTGTCGTCTTTTGTTTCTCCATCCATCGGGGTTGCGCAACTCCCTTGAGATGTTGTATTGTTTGGCTGTTGGGTGGGCTCTTTTGTTGCTTGGTCTTTGACTTCTAGAATTTTTTCCGAGTCCCTGTCTTCTGCTGTCCCTTTGTTTGTTTGGTCCCTTCCTTCCATTGTATTTCGGGTCTCCTAGGTATTTCCTGCTGAGGTTTTATTTTTCTTTTTATTAACTCTATTCCTGGGGTTCAGAGTTATAAACCCTTCCTCATCTTGTTGAGTTTTGGGATTTTCCGCTTCCTGCTTTTTGTTTAGAGGGAAATCTCTGATCAAATGTCCATGTTCATGGCGTATTTTGTATCTAAAGGGGATCTTTTCATAATCTATGTTTTGGATCCACTCCTCATCCCTGAATGCCAGACTTATGGCTTCTGGGAGTTCTCCAGGAACGTCCATCTCTATGAAAATTCTTGCATATGATGTGTATCTTCCTTTTAGGGTAGCTTCTAAGGTCTTCACACATTTACCCAGTTTGTTTCCTATAGCTTCAAAGGTAGATGGAAACCAGTAGTCTAGGGGTAGGGAATAGAATCTCAACTAGACTGGTACCTTTTTGAAAGTTTCTTTCTCCGGGGAGAATTTTTATTTCCAGGGTTGCATGTAGAGTCCCGTTGAGGCATGGAAGTATGGACCTCCCTAGAAGACTCTGTCCCTATGCTCTAGGTTGATAAAGACTGCTGTGAAGAAACCCTTTAAGCCAAGGTGAAGCTCCACTTCTCCATTAGTCTTCTAGTGATATTTAATCCAGTTGCGCAGAGTTCTTTCTATGGGCCATAACCCATGAATTTTCATATGAGCGCATGCGTCTTCATATAGTTCCTGTAGAGTTTCATTTGTGGGTCCTCCAGTACCAACTTGGGTATCATTTCTATTTTGGGCTTGCAGTGGTTGCACCCCTCCGTCCCGTTAGCCTTCGTGGTCTCTTGCGCCTCTTTCTGAGCTTCCTTAGCGACTTCCTCCATGGTCTCATTTTTGTCACGACTTCTCTCTTGATGATTCCCTGGGTCTGATCCTGAGGTTCTTGTCGCCGATGCCTTGAAAAATTTGCTACTTGGCCCTTTTCCTCTGTCCACNCCCCCTACTGCTCATGTTTCTCTCTGCTGTGGCCGCGACTGTCAAACCCTATCTCACCATGACTGTCAAAACCTAGCTCTTGGTAGATACTAGGCACTCTGAAGGTTAGTTGGATGTTTTCACAGATATATATTTATGTGCTATTGACACATTACCTCGGCTCCAATGGATGAAACGCAAAATTAATATGTTAAAAAGACAAGTTATTTGTAAATTCTATACAAAATTAATATGTTTGAACTAGATGTAAGTTTAACTAATATGCATTGGTTAGTGTGTGTCCTGCAGAGCCATAAAATGAGGAATCTCGATAAGATTCTTTGTGATCTAAGTGCAGAAGAGTGCAAAAGCTTGATGGAAAAATTACAAAAGGAAGAATCAGGTGAATGAAAAAATTCTATTCAATATGAGTTCTTTTTTGAATTTTCATTAATAATATACTTAAAATATTAGATAACATGTTTCAAACAATCTATTAATTCACATATGTTTAATTTTCTACAGGGACCAACAACGAAGGAATGGAATGTCGTCCTAAGAAAATAAAAATTATAGAAGATGTAAATGATGATGAATTGGTCCTTAGCTCATATGGATTGGTGTTGCAGGTTAATGGAAGGGGGGATATTTTTTACAAAACTATGAGAGATATAGTGGAATGAACATATAGACGCACTTTCCACTTACAATAAATAAATCAATCCTATGATTCCAAGAATCATGTTATATCTAAACTACATGAAGTGTTTCCAGAGCAATGGTCAACGAGACCAGTCAGAGTTGCAATAGAAAAAAAATACAACAACAAAAAACAATCATTCAAAAAATAATATTCCTAAAGATATTTTTCTAGCATATGTATATATTACTACAAACCATTTCTTTATTAATATAAATTTTGTTATATTTAGTTTTCATATGCCAATATAAAAATAGTTTTTTGTTAGGTTACTTTTTTCAGGAAGATTATGAAAATCCCAAAGGATCAACGAGCTGATATTTAAAAAATGCTAGTAAGAATGTTGAAAAAAGTGTACAAGGAGATGGTGAAAGAAATGGACATAATTGCATCACAGAAGGAACCATCTCAACAACAACGTGCTTCAAATGTAGGAAATCATTGAATTTTTCTATTAGGTACATATAAATAAATAAATTAGCATTAAATATTAATTTTCAGGTATTTTCTTGCAGAAAAGAAAAAAAAATGGAACCCATTCAACACATAAAACAAGACGAGAAGGAAGATAATGGTTGATAGTAAAGTTTGTGAGTAATTGTTATTTCCTTATAACATTAACTTAAGATTTTAATTTTGGATATTTTAATTTGTTTTACAACAACCAACATTGAATGTCTTCAAACATGTGCTAACATACAAAGAAGATCCATCGCAAGAATTGATTGACATTGGGTTAAGTAAGGGTTGTGAGTATATGTTAGCATATCAAAAATTAATTGTGGAATTTGTAAGTATATTATGTTGTTTTACTTCTCTCATTTTATAATTGATGGAACAAAAAAGTCTTTTATATTAAATCTATGATTTATTATGGGGTATAAAACTTGCAGGAACCAAAGTATGGAAATGTGCCAATAGAAGAGTTATTGACGGAAGGCATGAGATTTGGTTTTGAAAAAATGTTTATCATTTAGGACTCAATTCTTGCTATGGTATGTCACTTTTCAATTTACATTCATGTTTATTATTTATTTCATTTTTCATTATTCTCACCAATGTAGATACACTCATTACACTTTATTTTTATTTTTGTAGATGGAATCATTTGAAGAAGAGGAAACAATTGAGACAATCAACAAAACATTCGACCGAATAACCCAAGTCATGGAAGTTGCTTGAGCACTGACAATGGTTCCAACGAAGAATGATGATCAATAAATTTGGATATCAATGCAAGCTGTTGTATTTTTAAAATAATTATCTATGAAAATCAAACATTTTGTTTAATGTAATGGACATAATGTCCCAATTGAAAGAAAAGGGGTTACCGATAAGTGTTGACCAATTTTGTATGACAAAGAGACTATTATTCATATATAATAAAATATGTTTTATTTTATTCTATTGTGTTGTCCAATGTTGTTGTGAAATGTTACATCGTTGATTAAATATATGGATGATTAAATATTATAATGAAGAGATGCAAAATCTGATGATATAAAAAATTAATCCAAACATCATATCCAAATGCACTAATCAAAATTTAATTTATTTGAATACAATTATAAGATATATGTCATTTTTTTGATGAACAATGGAATTAAAAAACAACAACAATTGTGCACTGTCATAGGTCAGTGTTTCTAAAAAGAGAAAATGACAACTGATGTGTTTAATGATAAACATTACTGGTGCATTTCAAGATAAAACACACCAGGGATGATATACAAGGAACCAACACTGATCTTAATACT
The DNA here is from genome assembly GCA_009831015.1 of Picea engelmannii. NCBI lineage: Eukaryota > Viridiplantae > Streptophyta > Pinopsida > Pinales > Pinaceae > Picea > Picea engelmannii. The sequence goes on from ML780485.1 coordinate 509,936, forward strand.
ATTTTAACCAACAATTATAATAATGAAAAACTTTATCGGTGCATTGAATTACTAAACACACTAGTGCTTCTGTATTGCACTTTTGCCTTAGTGCGTTCTGAATATCATGCGCATGTAGGGTTTGTTTTTTAACGCACTAGTGATGGTATCATAGATTCACCCAATGCCTTATTCTTATTAAGGCATCGATGCGTTATTACTTATAAGAGCACGGGTGCCCTGATATTTTTTGGACAACGCCGATAATTTCTTGTAATGTTAAGCACTAATGCTTTAAGTTATAGAACACATCAGTGCTTGGTATCATAGATTCCACCGATGTGTTTTTTTTTATTAAAGCACCAGTGCGTTATTTTATATAAACGCCCCAGTGCCCCAATATTTTAGGACTGACTTGGTGATTTTGGTGTAATGTAGGCACCGATGCTTTATGTTTGAGAATGCATCGGTGTGTATAGACCCTGAAGCGCACCGATTAGAAAAACATCTTCTACAATCTCCACCCACCTATTTTTTTTTAGTTATAATGAAGTCCCGTTAGAATATCTGCAAACACATTCACTACAAAAAATGAATGTTTTCACAAAGGTTTTTTTGATTTTTTTTTCCAATTTTGCAACGCTAAAAACCTCCGCTAGAGGTTCTTTTCCTTGTAGTGTAGAAGAAATATTAGATACCAGAGAGTGCTAGTTGTTCCAACGCACGATCAAGGAAGTATTGATCTAGTGGAAAGATATGCAACCAGAATATGCCACATGGGAATTGACAACCATTGTACAACAATTTCCCTTACCTTCAACCTTGAGAAAAATATTTCTTTCGAAGGGGTAGGGCATGTTAGGGTTCTACCCTAACCCCCTTAATTTGGATACTTTATTAATGTTTGAGGCCACCTTCCTTGAATAAGCCCCACTAAATAATAGTCACTCATTTAAAAAATGGTTCTCTTTATTAATAATGCCCAAATTAGTTAGTAGGCCCTCATTATAAGTGGGTTCACAGGTCATTGAGATTCTCTGTGGATAACTATATATTAATTAGAATGTTCTGTAATGTTTTTTCAAGAATTGTTATTTTATTTGAGAGCTCTACTCTAGGAGGTTTCCCCCTTGAAGAGGCAAGTGAAAATAACTCTGTATTTTTTAATTCCATTAATACAAAAGATCTTTCTTAGGGTTTATCTATTTTCTCTTGTGTTCTTTGGTTTTTCGCTACATTTTATGTGATGCTCTAAAATTTTGGAATTAATTACATTCAAGTTCACAATGTTTTCCATATAGGTATGGTCCTCAAGAACATCGATGAAGTCTTGCATGAAATGCTCATTTACAAATTATCTAGATCCTTGTTCTGGGAGGGGGATACCTTTGTAGATCCCAACCCACCATATGATAAATAAGATAAATTATGGATTAAGTTTCCATAACAAAAAGGGTTGGGGCCAAAGGACACCCTTTTTATATGCAACCCAACATTTCTCCATTGCACCTATTGATGTCCAATAAGAAGGTTGAGGATTATGAGAAAAGTGTCTTAGTAGATCTAGGTAAGAATTACTCAAATTACATGGCCTTAAGCATGGATAAAATAAAGGGCCATTTGATCTTGTTTGATCTATAGAATGATTTGGATATTCCAAAGTTTGGCTCACAAAATTAGATCTTAAACTAGTTACTACTAGAATGAGCCTATGCTTTATTGCATAACTATTCTTTTCATATTTTCAATGATTTAAAAAAATAAAAACACACCATTCGAAATATTAAACTACTTTGACATAAAAATTAAATTATAATATGAAATATACACAATGGAACTTAATATTTGTATGATGGAACCCAATGTGGGAAAACCCATAATGAAATGAAGGATTGTGTCTTTCATTTTTTTTTCATGTTGTCAAGCTCCCACCCTCCATATTGTAGGTAAGGATTCCACTGCTGGTACTTTTCCAAACTATGATTACTAGTATCTTTCCATCCCCAATCAAAAATTATTTGGAAGAGAGCCCAAATTAATTGTTAACTCATGAAGAGAGAAAATGTCACGAAGTGGGATTTGAACCTGAGTGGGAAGGATGACAACTTTCCTCTCAACCACGTTGACTAGACCCAATTGACACAATGTGATTTCGTCTTATATGAAATGGATATTATAATAGATATTAAAACGACATCCATGCTTGATGCAACATTATGATAAACTTTGTTCTTCTGTAATCCTCTACAAATTACGTCTCTCACCATGCTTTGCTAATATCTCCTCCACACTCACTTCTCATTCTATGGAACAACAAAATTGACCAAAAATAGTGAACTCTTTAGTATTGCCCCATTATTTTTAGTTTGTTTTCTTACGACTCATGGACTTAGCTCAAGATTCCTTAGATACTATGTTTTCCAAGACATTACTTTTATGCAATATGTCAGAGGAAATGTTATGATTAGTCATGCTTACATTTATGGAAATAGAGTTATATTGAACAATGGTTGATTTATATAGATGGGAATAATGTTTTAAAGTCTTGGAGTAATAGTCTCTAGTTGTATACATTAGGCACATGGCCATGATTTTTATTTATAATCTTGATATCACCATAAGTATGATATAATAGTTTCACTTTGGGTTAAGCATGTGATAATTTTTAGCTAGATTATTAGTCATGAGATGAAAATGTTTTATGTGATTGATGCTAGCCATATTTTAGGCCACAAGGTGATGATTATTTAATACACGTGACCGATGATTTAATGCGTGTTATGAATTGATTATTTTTTTTTATGATGTGAGAAATATTTCGATAGCTTAGCCACTCCATGGGCTGGAGGGTTGGTTCAGTGAAAGATCTCATGGGAGCCCATATATCCATGAAATATACCAGTGCAAGTACCATAATATGTATTGAGGATATGTTATAAGATGTGCACTAGATTTGTAGTTTCTACTCTAGATTTATGAGATGCATGGGGCCATAGAGCCTTTTGAGACGCCTAGAGCCATAGACTTTATAAATGCTTGGATCTTGAAATATTTTTGGGATGCCAAAAAGATTGAGGATGGCTAGAGTTTTGCTTGTAGTTATGATGATGACTTTTGATGTCTACTACATTCTTGTGTGGGATTGGTTGGCACACCTATGTCATGTTGATTGATATATGAATTGTCTCAACATAAGGACTTGTTCCATAGAAAAAAAGGACCATTCAATAATTAGTAGTGGTTAGTTGGGGGTTGTGAATGGTAGAGTATGGATGAGTTTGATAGTGGTGGATTAACTATAAATTTTCATAGCTTCTTGATTTTATTTATCTTGTATGCTCTTGAATTCATGAAATAAAAGAGTATATAATATCATAGAGGTGTGATGACGTATGCTTGTATTTTAATTGTGCAAATGTTGTTTTTATCCCAAGTAACTTGCATTCTACATCTTGTACTATGTCAATCATGTAGTGTCGGGGGAATGTTTTTGTCGATTTTTACTACCATGCAAGGTCCATGTGACAACCGCACGTGCACACCCTATGTTTGCACACTAGTATTATTATATTAGAGATGCATTTTATGCCATGAGTCCTTGTTAATAAAATGAATTATATGCACCTAGAAAACAAGTAGTGTGTGTGTGTGTGTGTGTGTGTGTGTGAAGGTTTTAAAATAATTACTTGATAATTAATTATAAAATAAATTATGTGCAAGTTTATTATGGAGGAAATTAGGTACATTTGCATATTTAATGATTTGGATTTGTTTTTAGAACACTACTTGAAAATGTTAATGGTCATTTTTAATTGTTTTGTTCTTGTAAGAGAGTATGCATGGAGAGTTTTGTGTGAAAAAATAAGAGAATGTAGATGGAAGAAGGGTTATGCATTCACATCTCAGTTTCTAGGAGATGGTCAAGACTAGTAGAGAGAGTTCTAAGAGGAGATGATTACTTTAGCCACAGGGCTTGGAAGTGGAAAAATAAGGAGTTAGAGAAAAAGTAGGCACAATATTAGTGCTTTTGGGCTCGATGAGATTTCAACTTAAGGGTTGTTGGAAATAGGTTAGGAGGAGAGTGATCAATGGTTCCGTCCCTCATAATTGATTGTAGATGTCTTTGTTGGATATTAGTATTACAAGATATGTTTTCATTGGAATTGTTGTTGGAGGTATTGTTCTAGTAACTACAAACTTATTTTTAAATAGGTATTCTTCAAGATGTGCCATTATTTATGTTGTTAAGGATAAAATGAAATTAGGGGATGTGTTCATGCCATTAATTGAATTTTCATATCTAAATAATCAAGGGTAGTTTATTTTTCTAATGCTAAGTTCTTTGTATAGAAATCTAAATCTTTCTTTACCATAGTATTGTTGTTATTTATATTTTTTCCAAGGAAAATCTCAATGGGAAACCCAATGGATGCTTCCCCACATTTGTGGATGACATCCCTAGTAAAATGATCGATGTAGACTAGTGTACCTAACCCAAGGAGATTCTAACTGGGCACTTACTAGCACAAAATTAGTCAAATTCTCAACAACATTTGTGATAATCAATTAAGATAACCCCTTGGTCTATAATATTGTTGTTATAGTTTTGTTTCAACCGATAATTTATTAAAATACCCTCTTAGTTGTATGTTTGAAATTATATTATTTGATTTACTTTACAATATAATATGGACTTTCTTCTGTTCACTTTTTAAAATTCTCTTCATTAAGAAAATATTAGGGACTAATGAATCATTACCAACAAAATTTGTTATATTTTTGAGAATCTTTTATTAGAAATTGAGCTAGTTAGTTAGTGGTATTTCATCCAGAGGAAGGGAGAATTACACATTTCCTCTCCTTCTACTAGGATTTTGATAGCTAAAATTAAGGTTTTTGAATCCTCTTGGAATCACGATGCATTGATGTGGCTACAACTTGGATATGCATGGAATAATTGGAATATTACCTTGTCAAGGGAATAAATTTTGGAGTTAACCACCTTTGGAAATATATTGACACCAATAATGTAGCGAAGACCTCCAAGACAATTTTCTTTGAGTTAAGAGACCCCAAAATTTCACTTATTTGACCATAAACCAGAGGATTTTTAATTCTTGTTAGTTAATGAAGTTTTTAGAATTTGACCCAAATTGAGACTTTTAGGTCCTAAGGGCTAGCAAGTGATAACATATAAATATCAACATACCATGATACTTATGCTAATGGGATCATCCAAAATCAAGTGGTATTTCCTACTATTATAATGGTTGATTTGTTGTAGGGTGAGTGTGTTTGCTTGCTCAACTTTCCCTTCCTCATTCATGGGATGTGTTGTGTGGGTGAGAGTGTGTGAAGCAATAGTCAGATATGCCTATATTGTAGGATATTGGAATAAATTATACAACTATAGAATATCCTATGTTCTTGTGCATTATCCCACATTGGTTGAGAGGGCTTGTCAGTGACAACATATTGTAAGTCCCAACATAGCATGATCCTTATTCCAATGGGTGAAACCATGAGGTAGTTGTGTCTTGTATTAACATAACGATTGATTGATTGTGGGGTGATTAAGCTAGCTTGCTTGACCTTTCCCTCCTCATTTGTGGGACATGTTGTGTGTGTGTGTGAAATGATAGTAAAATATGCCTATCTTGTGGAACATTGGAATAAATTGTACAACAATAAGATCTCCTAGCCTCTTATTGCACCGAGATTAGTGAGGTTCTCTACAACCTAGTGTGGAGAAGATGTTTTCATGTTAGTGGTAGGTTAGATAAAGCATCGAGAGTAGTGAGCTGCTAGCATTAGGTTAGATAACACACCGAGAGTAGCAAGGTGCTAACTTTAGGTTAGATAACACACCAAGAGTAGTGAGGTGATAGATTTAGGTTAGAAAATGCATCGAGAGTAGCGAGGTGTTGTATGGATAATGTGTCACACACCCAACCCCCTAAGTAGCCTTTTAAGGGGTGGGGGTATAATTTTTCTGCTTTCCTACAATTCCCTAATTCCTCGGTTGAGGACACCATCGCCTTGTGCTCACTATGTGCTTTCCAACGAATAAAATTTTTCCAAAAATCGGGCTCTGGTTTTAAAGTTATATCCTAACAAAGTTTTCAAGATGTCATTGGCTAATGGTCAACCCCTTTTCCACATAAAATCCACGTATATTCACCTCTCTCATACCGTCTGACATGGCACGGTCCTGACTTGGGTCGTCACCCCTTGGCGATGACATGGCTACTGGTTGCAGGGAATATCTACCAGTCTTCGTGAATACCGAGCCTTTGATCCTTCATTGTGCTTGTACACATACAAAAATTCCCCGGAGACCCGAATTCCCGAAGTCTCTTTCCACTCCAAGATCCATGGTGGAGCTTTATCTAGCCTTAGATCTGACGGTTGTGATTTTTTCGCACTTAGCACATGGTTTAGACTTGAAAAGTGGGGGGGGGGGGTACCACACCTAAATCATGACCAATCCCATGATTCCACGTGGAACCATCTAGGAATGACACTTCACGATAGCATACATAGGCCCATCCAATTGAAGCTAGATACTACAACATGGGAAACTTCGATGCTTCAACGCTTTGGCGCTTTGACATTTAAACCACCTTCCTACATCCTTGAGTTTTCTTAGAGACCCATAGTCATGAAGTTCCAGATGCCTCGTCATGTACTCTGGTCTTCAACCTTTGGGATGGTTTTGCAACTTGAGCCTTACATCTCCCAAAGAAAGACTTCACTGGAGTACTTACATTGTCCTCCCACTATTTGATCGAATGATTGAGAAAAGATCCCAACATATCCTTAGATCAATGGTCCACATCCCTCCTGAATTCCTCCCCTCGATATGATGGTTGGCAGGATTTCGCCACTTCAGGACTTCGCGAGTTCGTGACCTTTATCGTCCTTAGCCATTTGATTTCCCCGAAGGTTCACCTTCCAAAGAGGTCATAAAGGGGGGACAAAACCTTGATGTTGATATTAGTACCACTTACTCTATCCTTCCACTATAATCGATCTAACGATTGAGAAGGATCCCAAAGGGTCCTTAGAATAATGACTCGCATTAGTTCGTGACTTCAGTGTTCGGGGATTGCGATCATTTCCAACTCGATCAAGACTAGAGTGGATCAACACCAAATGATTGTAGCTGGTATCTGATGGTTAGGAAGGGTCCCAAAGGATTCTTAGATCTACGGCTCACGTCACTTCGTGACTTCGACAATCGAGGGTTCTGACCGTTTAACACCTTTTTACTCCCTATGTAGGTCAACACCAAATTGACTGTAGCTCATATCCAATGGTCAGGGAAGAACCAAAGGTCCTTAGATATATGGGTCACGTTACTTCACTACCAAAAATTAAGTCAGGGTTTAATGATAGGGAGGATCCCATGATAATGGATAAGAGACCGCTAGTTGTCGGTCAAACCATCAAGTAACCGTGGGAGTAGGTTGCCTTCGACAAGATTTGAGTGTTGTGAAGTTCAAACATCCTGAATCCCTGGACCTTCAAATTATCAAAGCTTGAAAATATTAGCTCTCGTTGAGCATAGTGAAGGGTTCCAGGGTCCTAGTCTTGTGGAACTTTGACAAGCCCAGGGGGATATGATTTTGAATCTTAACCGAGACTTAGTTAAGCCCATGGAATTGAGCCCAAGGTCACTTCGAAAAGTAGTTTGAAGGAAGCACCTTTCATTTGTAGACCTTGAATTCTATAATAGAAAAAGGTAATTTCGAGGGATCAAAAGGACTAGAGCAGTTCTGTAGAGTCTATCCCGACTCTCTATTTGTAAAATTGATCCTTGGGAAATCCTTTTGATAATTTTCCAAATAGGACCAAGGCCAAAGTCTTATGCCACAAATTCATTTAAAACCCATTAATAACAATCCTCCCTTACTAAATGAAATTAAACAGAAATCCATTGACAAAATATGATATTCAAGCTTTACTTCAAAATTCCCAGGCTACTAGGCCTGCAGAGCCACATATTCTACCATTCAAACAAGATAAAAGATTTTTCTAGCATCTGACTCAAGAAAAAAATTATTACAACAAAATAAATCAATACAATATAAACTCATAGTTTCACTTATCCGAAACCTTGAAATTGTGACTGCTGAAAGGAGTTCTCTTTTCCACCCAACCATAAGAACAATTTCTCTTGGAGTATTCCTCAACTGGACACCCCTTAGCTAGATCGTTATTCCATGAGGGGGGTTATTCTTAATCTCATCAACAATAAAGGACAAAGTTACTCTCCTTTTTCCACAGGAACATGGTAGTTCCATTTTCTATCCACCAAGCAAGGGGCCTGCTATGATTGTTCACTCAATCACTACAACTCCATTTATTAGCTTGATTAGAAAAAAATGTCCGGTCTCTTTTGTACCTTGAACAATTTATTTTCTCACATCCCCTCCGAACCATAGAGCCTCACATGCTCTTCTTCTTCCGGATTGGTCCTTAGACCCATTCATGTGTCTCTTTTCCCCTCTACCCATGTTTTTCCTTCCTTTTCTTTCCTTCCCCAAAAATATTTCATGGGTCAAATAAGGAAGTTTCCATATGGTACTCTACCCAAATCATCATTGACTCTTGAGGAAGACTTCCTAACTACTAGCCTGACTGGTAATTAAATTTTCTGGGCTAGAAGTCTGTTCTAGGTCTGAGCAATTTATATCCAGCAGAGTACCGAACTAGAAGGGGTCATCTCAACCATTACTGGTTCCCCTTACCATCCTCTCTCACGCATCATGATCTATACCGACAACCCTCTTGCAATAGTCATGCCACAATTTCCTTTTATTTAATAACAAAATATATACATTACCTTCTATGGCAAGGTTCTTTGTTTTTCCAACATTCACATGACAAATTTTTCCATAGTCTTGTTCACAATAATAATAATATTTACAATTTGGGGGAAACAAGGGTGTTGCAATCCCCTCCTATTTAAAAGGAACGCCGCCTCGATGTTCTACCTGTCGTTGTGGTTTTTATGTACAACAATGAACAACAATGGGTATGCCTGTTTCATGGCATCCTCTAGTTCCCATGTAGCTTCATCTGGACCAAAGTATTTACACTACACATTGACCCAGGAAATGGTTCTATTCCTGAGTGGAATTTATTTCTTGTCTAGTATGCATTATGTGTCAGGTAGAAATTCTCCCTCCAGTTCCACCTGGGTCATAGACCAGTCAATTATATGATTAGAATCATGTACATATTTCTTCAATAATGAAACATGGAAAACCGTATGCTCTTTTACTATGGGAGGAAGTGCCTGTCTATTTGCTACAGGTCCCACTCTGTCTAGAATTTCAAAGGGTCCACAAAACCAAGGTGCCAACTTGGCACAAGTTCCCATTCTCAAGGAAATTCTTTTTGGTCTAAGTTGTATATACACATGATCCCCTACTTTGAACTCCCTAGGAGTCCTATTTTTGTCTACATAACTCTTCTTCATGTCCCAAGCTACCTTCAGATTCTGTTTTATTTGAACTATTTGTTGTTCCATTTATTTTAATAGTTCTGACCCAAGGGTTATTCTATCTACTAGATTATTCCTGCTGATTGGAAGTTTGCACTTTCTACTATAGAGAGCCTAAAAGAGATTCATCTTCAAGGATTCCAGATAGCCATTGTTATAAGCAAACTCTACCAACAGTAGATAGTCTTTCCACTTCCTGGGCTGACACATCACATGCATCCTTAACATGTACTCTAACACTTGATTTACTCTCTCTATATTTCCACCAGTTTGAAGGTGATAGGCTATACTAAATAGTAATTTAGTTTCAAAACCAACAAATAGAGATTTCCAGAAGTTTGAAGTAAATTTTGTATCCTTGTCAGATATGATCTCATTAGGCATGCCATGTAGTCTAAATATTTCCTTCATGAAGATATTAGCAATATCTAGTGCCTTGCAAGTTCAATTTACAAAAATGAAGTGAGCAACCTTGCTCAACTTATACAAAACTACCATAATAACATAATTATGTTTGGTTGATTTAGGCAACCCTATGATGAAATCCATGGAGATGGTTTCCCATTTCCACTCTGGAATTGGTAGGGGTTGCAACAACCCTGTTGGGTTCCCGTGCTCCACCTTAACCTACTGACATTCTAATAATTTATCCAAGTACGCCCTTCTTCATTTTCTACCAATAAAATATTTTCTTGGTGGTTGTTATTATTTTATGATAACCAGGGTGACCAGTGTATGGTCTTTTATGTAGTTCATTCATTATGAAACTTTTTACATCATTACAATTTGGAATATACAACCTACCATTGTAAGCTAGCATGCCATCATTCAAAAGTTGATAGCCCTCATACTTCATCCCCGTGGGGTCTTGCTCTAAGCATGCTTTCACAGTTTTGAAAAACTCATCTACTTCTTGTGCACTTATGACTCTCTCCTTGATGTCTGATTGACAAGTACTCACAACTGCCAAGTGAATCACTTTCATACTTCTACTGAGGGACTCAACCACTATGTTCTCCTTTTCCTTGATATGTTTGATTTTAAAATCAAATTCATTAAGTAGAGCCATCCACCTAGCTTTCCTAGCATTGAGTATGAGTTGGTAAAACAAGTATATCAACCCACTATGGTTTGTCATAAGTATGAATCTTTTGCCTAGGAGGTAACTCCTCCACATTTTTAAAGCATGCACTATGACAACCAATTCCAAGTCATAGGTCACATAATTTATTTGATGTTCATTTAATTTTCTGGATTCATAGTAAATTACATGCCCTTATTGCACGAGGAATCCTCCAAGTCCCCCTTTGCAAACATTTGTACACACCAGGAAGTCATTTTTTGGGTCTACAATTTTTAGCACTGGTGCATTGGTTAAAAGATGTTTTAGTTGGTGAAAATTCTCTTCACATTCTATGGTCCAAACAAATTTAACTCCCTTTTTTTGTAGAGAGGTGATTGGATAACCAATATGAGAAAACCCCTTTATGAACCTTCTGTAGTACCTTGCTAAGCCCATAAAGGATATGATATTAGAGAAATCCCTTGGTGTAGGGCAATCCATAATGGCTTTGATTTTATCAAGGTCAACTGCCACTCCTTCCTCAATGATGACATGGCCTAATTAGTGGACCTTGTTTTGAAAGAAATCACATTTACTAAACTTTGGATAGAGCTGGTGCTCTCTTAACACTTGAATAATTGACTTGAGGTGCTATTCATGCTCCTCTCTACTCTTTGAATATATCATAATGTCATCTATAAAGACCAATACAAATCTGTCCAATAATTTATTGAGTACATTATTCATTAAGCACATAAAAGTGGTTGGTGCATTGGTAAGCCCAAGTGGCACCACCACAAACTAATGGTGCCCATATCTTGTTCTAAAGGCATTTTTTTGGATGTCTTCATCCTTAATTCAGAATTGATGGTATCCAAACCTTAAGTCAATCTTGGAAAATATGGTAGCACCCCTTAGCTGGTCAAACATGTCATCAATTCTTAGCAAGCGATACTTATTCTTAATTGTCATCTTATTGAGTTGTCGGTAGTCTATGCAAAATTTGAGTGTGCCATCCTTCTTCTTTACAAACAAAGATAGTGTTCTCCAAGGGGACACACTGGGCTAGACATAACCTTTTTCCAACATCTCCTTCAATTTCAGTTTGAGTTCAAATAGATCTGGTGTACTCATTCAATAGGTTTCTCTAGACATTGGCACCGCCCCAGGTAAAAGTTCTATTGAGAAATCAATATCTCTTCTTGGAGGTAGACTTGGTACCTCTTTTGGAAACACATATTTGTACCCTCTTAATATAGGGTGGTCCTCTAGTCTTGCTGTACTATTATCAATAGAGTTCAGTACTTGTATTGCATACAAAGGACATCCTTTTCTGCAATACTTATTCACTTGAAGGGATGATATTTGTCTCACGGAGACAAGTTTTTGAATCCCCTGTAGGGTCCTCTTCTTCTCTTCCTCATATTCACATTCTAATTTTTTATTGTAACAATATAACTTGGATTTATGGTAAGCCAACCAATATATTCCAAGAATCATTTCGTAAGATCGTAAAGGAAGTATATTTAGTGTTCTTTGGGTGGGGAACCCATTCAAAATAAATTTTCACATTGGAAAGACCTCTCTAACCTTTATTTTTGTTCCAGTGGCTAGCTATACTAGCCACAAATTAACATGTTTTTCTGGATGCAATTTACATTTCTCAACATTTTGAGGGGAAACATAACTTAGATTAGAACCTCGGTCAATCAAAATAGAAACATGATGGTTGGAAATCATACCTTCCATCTCCACCACTGAAGCCTGGTGGTTAGCTTGTTTGTTATCCAGGGCTGCATAAATTTGTGGCATGCTTCTAGCCACATCATTGACTTTGGTGGCTTCCTGGATGTTTTAGACGCTCCTATTGTCTTGTTGTCTATGTGTAAAGTCCCTCAAAAAATGTTCTTCTCCACTTCCCCAACACTTCAAGGATCCTCTCTTTGTATTATCAATCTTTCCTGGGGATGATCTCAAGGGTTTATTTCCACTCTAAGATGGGAAATTTTGCTAATACACACTTTTAGTAGGAAGGCTCATCTTAGATCCTTTCCCATGGTTCTTAAATATTGAGGGTTTAAACCCCTTCTTCTTAAATCCCATTTTTCTTTCGTTTTTCCAATCCTTATGGGGTTATGCCTTGTGCTTGAATTACTCATAGCAGTACCTTGCTTTCCTAATGGTGTCTTCTAAGGTCTTAGGTTCATCAAACTTGATTCTGTCTCGAAAATATTGAGGTAGCCTACTAATGAATTGTTGTCTCTTTGCCTTTTCATCCTTCATGTAAGGTACATACCTTATCAACTCAAGAAATTTGTTGACATATTCATCCATGGTGAGCTTCCCTAACTTGAGTTCATAGAACTACTTAGTCTTTTCATCATAGTATCTCTCATATATGTACTTCTTCTTGGAATATTTCTCAAATTTCTTCCATGATAAATCATTCTCATGGATTCCTTTCACATTTCTAAGGTCCTCCCACTAGATGGAGGCCTTTTCATTCAAGTTAAAAATGGCTATTTGGGCCTTTAATTTTTCAGAGTAGTTATGGACTCTAAAGTACTTCTTTAGGCCAAGTAGCCAAGATTCTGCTTCTTCCCCCTTATTAATATCCCCATCAAAAGTGGGTGGATTGGATTTATTAAACTCTTTAGGGCCATGACTCTTAGCTCATTTTCTACTTTTTCTTCTCCCTTGAAAGGTTGAACTAGTCCCACTGCTAGAAAATTCCTTGGAACTGTCAGTTTCATCACTAGAGGATTCTTTGGGTGAACTCTTGACGTTAGCATGCTTCTTGGCTCCATGTCGGGCCTTATTTGAGGTACTTCTTCTTGGGTTTCTATTTTCAGGGCCATGCTTTTGTATCTCAGGTGGGCTTTGGTTTTTCTTATTATTATGTCCATCCACATTACTGGCCATTAGTCCATGTTGCAATTGCCTCTGTATGTATGATAAGATTTGCAACATGACTGCATTAATTTCAGTTTATTTTTCTTGTTATTTTATTATCCTTTCATTGTTTTCCTTACAACTTTGTAATTCTTCCATAAGGATTCTTACAGTTTCAGCTAAATATGGAGGGGTTTCCACCACCCTCCTCTCATAAGATTCTTCTTCTCTGTAATGGGATATTTCTCCCAACTCATGGTGTGTTAGCATTATTTATGCTGTAGTTTTCCTTGCTGTCCACTAACTGTTTGAGTGTTGATAACAACATTTTATGTTAGTCATCTATCCTGAATTTTATGAACAACATAAATAATTATTGTAAGGTAAAATTAGCTTCATTATTCCACAATCAACAATATGCAATTCAAATTTAAAACATGTAGAAACAACACGAGTCTCACTCTTTTCAGTAGTAAATCTTAAATAGGATTTTACAAATGGGTAGGGTAGGGTGTAACACCCCGGGTTTCAAACCCCCATTTTTAAATAATGTATTGTTACAATCCTAAGAGGCCACAATGCTCAAACAATTATTAAAATGCTAGTGTGCCCAAGACATGTAATGTTTTTATCATTATTAATAATAAATACATGGCTGGTTGTTAGACGAACACGAACTAGAGTTATAGCGGGCTATGATTCCATAAGAGAGAGGGATTGAGGGGATAAGTGTTTATTCCTATGTTAATTACCCTTTTTCTTAAGGGAGGGGATCAGTTACGTGAGCTTCTCGGGGAAGACCAGGAGGTTCTTGGTTTCCTCACGAAATTACTTAAACCCACCTCTAGTCTAATGGGGGGGTTTGAATGATGGCTTGTTCACTGATTTACGGTTCGTACCATTCTTTACCTCACACACTTTCATGCACTCACTTACCGATTCATTGATCCATCCATCACCTGTGTCTTCACTTGGGGAAAGGGAACTAAACTGTTGAATAATTAGCCATGGGATAGTTGGCTGTAATGGTCATTGGTGAAATCTAGTCATGATTTGAGACCTACATGTCTGATATGTGTTGGTCTATGTCCAGCGTTTCTCACAGCTACGAGTCCTGAGAGTTACAACATTGAGATTCTAGACCAGTTGCGTTGGAGCCCGAATAAGGAGAAGGACTACCTGAGGGACTACGTGGCAGAGAAGGGTGGAGGTTTGTTCTCTTGGGTGGTGCAAGTTGGGTATAAGAGACCTGGGTACTTGGATTGTTGTGAGAGATGGGAAGCATGTGAGAGCTTGGGTGCTAACTGGTTTGGGAAGCCAAGTAACACTATGGAACCATCCTTGTGGATTCATATCCCTGGCTCGGGGGTGACGCTGTTGTTGAGATTTGGAACAATAGTGTCTATGGTTGGGTGTAACATCCTTGGTCTGTAGCTAGTTGGTGCCATATTCCATAAAGATACATGCTCTCTATTATGGTATCGATTTCATGTATATGAATGTATTTCCACTGTATATTTAATTATTGTTTAATTGAATCTTTAGACTATGCATGCTTGCTGACTATTGTTGTGCATGTCGTTAAATTATTTTCTTTTATGCATCCTTAAATTTTAAAAAGGTATTGGTAAGAGAACGAAGTCCAAGGGAGGGCTTGAAGGTAGCATACCCTGACCTGTGGGTGGCTGGGTATGTTACATTTTGGTATCAGAGCTTCTAGTTGAAACACCAGCCCGGTATGGGCCGGTTCTATTGGTCAGAGTCTCAGGGTCGAGATCAAATTCTGACCATGGAGTTGAAAATATCAAGAGGAATGGCGTTGCAGAACCTACACATGAGATAGAATGCCAGAGACCCATGGTAAGGGGTTCGAAGGATCGTGACCATCCCTCTTCGATTCAGGAGTGATCACCACTGTAGGATCATGACAGATCTGTGATCGTTAGATCGGAGGACAGGTGAAGAGGGGTCATTAGATGAAAAGGAAGCAAGGGATAAGGTCACCACTGTCAGATCCCATTAGAGAGAGAGATAAACAGAAAAGAGGCATTGTGGGGAACCAAGTTGCACAGGAAATAATTCCTCAAGGCGATCCTGCAATCCAAACCACGGTTTCACCAAGGGGTTACAAGTTAGCATCAAGATAATTGCGGGGCGAAAAGCGGGTTACTCCAAACCGCCGATGCGTTCCCTCACAAATTGAAAGGCATGCAGTGATGTGACATGTTAGTACTCGAGCGAAGAACCTCTGAAGAGAAAAAGTAGCTGGGGACCATCGATTTGTAGGAGGACATGCATCAACCTATCGTGTGCTCTGGGTGAAAGAACTCTGGGAAAAGGAGAGAATGGAGAAGTTGAGAATTGAGATTTCTGAACCTTGGAGGTCCGAAGTGAATTGCAACTATCTGATCTAGTAGGAAACATGGCGATAGATTGGCCAGTTCAAGAATGTGGATTTTGGGAGAATTGGAAGTGTGCTAGTATGGAAACTCTTGAAGTCCTGAAGCCCGAAGAGATGAAGTGGTGGGGCATGATGACATCACTAGGAGGTGATGTGGACCCCAAAATTTTTGAAGTGACGTGGATTGTAGATGTCACCTTGGATGACATGGACACATGGGATGTGTGCCACATTTCAGTAAGTTTTGAACATATGGAGTATGGAAATGTCAGTTAGAATGTGACACGTGTCACCCGCCCGATTGGGCCATGTGTTTGCTTCCATTATTTATCCACGTGGTGACAGATCGTCCAGTCCGAAGACTGGGCACTCCAGTGGGGAAATATGTGAGAGGTTGCGTTGGGTTGAAAACTCCCGAAGGTTGGAGTACATATCAATCGTTGATTCCAGAAGACACATGTCGAAGGATCATCGACTTCAGGTGAAAGAACTCTGGGAGAATGTGCAGGAGGAAGGTTTGAAACTTCCGAAGCCCGAAGAGCCGAAGTGATTCACAACAGCTGATCTGTGGGAGTACACTCATAAGAAAATCATGAACTCCAGGTAAAAGTGTTCCGGGAGGAGGAAAGCGAGAAAAGTTGAGACTATTGAAGCACGGAGTCCCGAAGTGGATCTCGATCATTGATTGTGAAAGAGGATGAGGACCGTTGATCTGATCCTGGCTGAAAGTTTCGAAGTCCCGAAGCTCTAGACAAGCACTTTTTAGCTAAGTGCAGGGTCATGGCCTTGGTCATATGCATATTGAGAGTTGAGGGAAGGAGTGATAAGAACCAAATTGGTGGCCTTTGAGACAAAAAGGTGCTAAGAAAGGATTTAGCCGTGGTTTCTAGTCGTGGTCACCTGGGAAGGTGATTTGAAGGAAGCGCCTGCGTAGGATGAAATTCTATGTTAGCCAAGGATAACAAGACACTGCTATTTTTCAGAGAATGGGGATATGATCTCCATGAACAAGAAAAAGGAAAGAGACTTGTAGCATGTTTGGAAGTTTGTTTTATCATATGCATAATTCTAACAAAATGGTCACTTGCACATTTTGCAGAATTAAGGGGCTTAAGAACATCAACTTAGGATGCGTATTGAGGAAATGGAAGAAGGCAAGGGAGCCTCCAGCAATGATAAGGAGGCCGAAGGCTAGAATACCAGAGTTGGTAATGCAGAGACAGAGTCCAATGAACACAAGGGAAAAGGAGAACAAGAAACATTAATAGAAATGGTAAGAAGCCTGAATATGGAAGTGCAGAGCTACAAAGTAGACAACGAGAGATTGATGAGAGAGAAAATTCAAATAAATTCTCAAGTGTTGCAGAGCTTAAATCAGTTGTAGAGACAAACGAAGAAGGGATGAAACTCATGACAAGAGGAAGAAGGTAGGTGCCATGAAAGAAGGGATGATCGTGGAAGAGATGGTTATTCCAGAAGTGCTAGCAGAGCTCATGGAAACCACTCACCTCCTTACTCAGAAAGAAAGTTTTATGGCATGGATGATCCCGTAAGCAGTCCAGAGGTGTCTCCTGTTAGACACCAAAGAAGGAAACAAGAGGTAGATAGTTTGCAAGGAGATATGAAGAACCTTAAGCCACCTTCCTTTGAGGGCGAAAGAGAAATTGAAGATGATGTTGAAGCATGGTTTCTTGGGGTCAAGAGGTATTTTCAGTTGCATAACTATTCATCAAACCTGGAAGCCAGGATTGCCACCTACAATTTACATGGGAAAGCTACAAATGGGACCAACTGAAGCAAGTGGAGAACATTAATGAGAGTAGGATCACTTGGAAACAATTCAAGAAGTACTTCTAGAAGGATTACCTCTCGGAGCATTTCTATGAAAAGAAAATGTAGGAGTTCTTTGAACTCAGATTGGGAAGCATGGCTATGGAAGAATATCAGAAGAAGTTCTTGGAATTGTTAAAATATGTCAGGTTCATTGGTGATGAGAAAGTGAAAATACAGAGATTTCTGAGTGGACTGCTAGCCTTTTATAAGGAAAAGATCAAGTATGATGAAGCCAAGACCTTGACTGAGGCCATCATGAAGGCTAAATACTTGTATGAGTAAGTCCATGGAAGAGAATCCCTACAAAAATATTGGAAGGACAAGAAGAATTTGAAGTCCGATCAAAAGAGGAAAGAATTCAAACCTTCCTTCAATAGGAATGAGCCTAACATAAATCATCAAGATCAGTATGCTAAGGGAGATTTCAAGAAGGAAGATTCCTTGGGAAAACAGGGAATACCACCAATCCAATGCTGGGGATGCAAGGAAGATCACATGTACAAGAATTTCCCACACAGAAAGGACAGAGTGAAGACTGTGCAAAACATCCAAGAGGCTACAACAGTCGAAGATATGGGAAGAATCTATGCAGCTTTAAATGATTGATAAGCAGAGTACCAGTTCAATATGATCGAGGTGGAAGGTAAGATCATAAATCAACCTATTGCTATTTTGATTGATTAAGGAGAAATTCATTTCTACATCGATCCTAAGATAGTGTATAGATTAAATTTGGAGAAAAGTAAACTTGGAAAAGCAAGTTTGGTTCAGTTAGCCACTGGAACTAAAAGAAGAATCCATGACATGGTCATAAGTTGTTCCATAAGTCTTAATGGCGTGAATACTAGTATTGATCTAAATATCATACCATTGGGGTCTTATGATATTCTGATTGGAATGGATTGGTTGGACAAGCATCATGCTGTCCTAGATTGTCATAACAAGACATTTACATGTCTGGATGGAAATGGAAAACAGAGCACCATGAAGGAGTTCCAAGACCCATCTCTATAAGGGAGATTTCACCCTTACATATAAAAATATGTTTTAGGAAAGGATGTCAATTGTATGCAGCTCATGTGGAAGAGCCAGATAATACAAAGGGGCTAAGCCTTGAATATTTCTCAGTACTATAAGAATTTGAAGATGTATTCCAAGAAATACCCAGATTGCCACCAATAAGGGAGATAGATTTCTCAATTTATTTAGTTCTAGGAGCTTCCCCGGTGTAAAAAACACCTTACAGAATGAGCACACCAGAGTTAAAATAATTACAAATCCAGTTGGAGGAATTGTTGAAGAAAGGGTACATACGTCCAAGTGTTTCACCTTGGGGAGAACCAGTACTTTTTGTCAAAAAGAAGGATGGAACCTTGAGGCTATGTATTGACTTTAGACAACTGAAAAAGTACACTATAAAGAACAAGTATCCTCTACCCCGAATTGATGACCTCTTTGATCAGCTAAGAGGAGAAAATATATTCTCAAATATTGACCTGAGGTTAGGATACCATCAGGTAAGAATCAAGGAAGAAGACATTCATAAGACAAAATTTAGGACTAGGTATGGGCATTATGAATTTGTAGTGGTTCCATTTGGACTTACCAATGCACCATTTGTCTTCATGTGCTTAATGAACGACATATTCATAAATTATTTGGATAAGTTTGTCATAGTATTCCTGTATGACATACTTATCTATTCTAAGTTTGAAGAAGAGCATGAACATCACTTAAGACTGGTGTTTCAAGTACTGAGAGAACATAAGTTGTATTCCCAATTGAGTAAGTGTTATTTTTATCAAAAGCAGATCCATTACTTGAGACACATTATTTCAGAGCAGGGCATAGCAGTGGATCCAGAGAAGATCAAAGCTATTAGAGGATGGCAACACCCAGAAATGTGGTAGACGTCAAATATTTTATGGGATTAGCTGGCTACTACATAAGGTTCACAGTAGGGTTCTTTAAGATTGCTCATCTCATCACTTCTTTGCAAAATAAGGGAACTAAATTTGAATGGACACTCAAGTGTGAAAATAATTTTAATCTGTTGAAGGAATTACTTACTAGTGCACCTTTGTTAAATATAGCTGACCCAAATGAAAGTTTTGTGGTATGTACATACACATGTAAGGAAGGACTTGGGGGACTCCTCACACAAAATGGACATGTCATTGGATATGAGTCCAGAAAGCCTAAGGAACATGAGAGGAACTATGCCACACATGAATTGGAACTTGATGCCATTGTTCACACCTTGAGGATGTGGAGGCATTGTCTCATGGGGAAGAAATTCGAATTAAGGACAGGCCACATTTTACTGAAGTATCTTTTTGAACAATCGACCTTGAATGCCACACAAACAAGATGGATGGAATTTTTAAGTGAATATGACTTCGATATCAAGCATATCAAAGGAAAGGAGAATAAAGTTGTTGATGCGCTTAGTAGAAGAGTGCATCTCATGCATGATACTACTGTCAGTATGCATCAATCAGACTTGAATATCACAATTTTAGATGGTCTTGTTACAGATCAACATTACCTACAGGTAAAGGAAAACTTACAACAAGGAAATGTGCAACATAAAATAAAGGAGTATGCGATAAAGAAAGATGGATTACTCATGCATACAAATCGAATCTATGTTCCTAGTTCCAGAGAACTGAGGAATTTGGTACTGAAGGAAATGCATGATGTTCCTTATGCTGGACATCCCGGTTACCAGAAAACAATTACAACATTAAGAAGCCAGTTCTTTTGGTCAGGAATGAAGAAGGATGTTGCTGATTACATTGCTCGATGTATGGAATGTCAGAAGGTGAAGGCAGAGCATAGGAACCCAACGGGTTTGCTGCAGCCATTGCCAATCCCAGAGAAGAAATGGGAAGTGATCACCATGGATTTCATCACAAGATTACCCAGAACGAATAAGCAACATGATTCAATCATGGTGGTGTTTTAAAAATTAACAAAGGCTTCTCATTTTTTGCCTGTGAAGACAATGCATACGGTGGCTAATATTGCAGAAATTTTCATGGAGGAAATTGGTAGGTTGTATGGGATACCTATGACAATTGTCTTGGACAGAGATACAAAGTTTACCTCCAATTTATGGAGGGGATTTTTTAAAGGATTTGGCACAAATCTAAACTTTAGCACAACATATCATCCCTAGACAGATGGGAAAATAGACAGACTCAATCGAATAATTGAAGACATGTTGAGAATGTATGTGATGGATAAGCCATCTAAGTGGGAAGATTACTTACCCTTGGTTGAGTAATTTGCATATAATAATGGGTATCAATATTCATTGAGAATGATCCCATTTGAAGCATTGTATGGTAGGAAATGAAATACTCCAGCGAGTTGGGAAAACCTAGCAGATGGAGCGGTACTTGGGCCGGAGTTGCTCAAGGACATGGAAGACCAGGTGGTTAAGATCAAGCAAAATTTAAAGGTAGCTTAGGATAGACAGAAAGTATATGCCGACAAAAATAGGACAACTAGAGAATTTAAAGTAGGGGAGAATGTACTTTTGAAAGTGAAGCCCAAGAAAAGATCATATAAATTGGGTAGTTGTACAAAGCCGGCAACCAAATTCTGTGGTCCATTTGAAATATTGGACATAATAGGGCCAGTTGCATACATGTTTGCATTGCATGCTTCCATGAATGTGCATAGTGTATTTCATGTATCTTTACTAAATAAATATGTACATGACCCTAACCATGTTATTGATTGGCATCTGATTCAGGTAGAGATGGAAGGACACTTTTAGGTTCAACCAGTACGGGTATTGGACAAAAAGGTAAAAATGCTTTGGAATTGAGTTATAGAGCTGGTAAAAGTTTAGTGGACTTGCTACGGTCCTGAAGATGCTACCTGGGAGCATGAAGATGCCATGTAGGTAGAGTACCTACAACTTTTTGAATAAATTTGAGATTTTGATATCTATTTTATATATGCACTGAGGACAGTGCCAAGATAAGGGGGAGGGGATGTAACACCCTAGGTTTCGAACCCCCATTTTTAAATAATGTATTGTTACAATGATGAGAGGCCAGGGTGCCCAAACAATTATTAAAAGGCCAGTGTGCCCAAGACATGTAATGTTTTTATCATTATTAATAATAAATACATGGTTGGATGCTAGACAAACAAGGAATAGAGTTATAGGGGGCTATGAATCCACAAGAGAGGGGGATTGAGGGGCTAAGTGTTTATTCCTATGTTAATTACCCTTTTGACTAAGGGAGGGGATTGGTTACGTGAGCTTCTTGGGGAAGTCCAGGAGGTTCTTGATTTCCCCATGAAATTAATTAAACTCACCTCTGGTTTGATGGGGGGGTTCGAGTGATGGTTTATTCACTGATTTCCTGTTCGTACCATTCTTTCCCACATGCACTTTCATGCACTCACTTACCCATTCATTGATCCATCCATCACCTACGTCTTGGCTTGGGGAAAGGGAACCGAACTGCTGAAGAATTAACCACGAGATAGTTGGTTGTAATGGTTGCTAGTGCAATCCAGCCATGATTTGAGGCCTTCATATCTGATATGCGTTGGTCTGTGTCCAACATTGCTCACAGATGTGAGTCCTGAGAGTTCTAGCATTGAGATTCTGGACCAGTTGCACTGGAGCCCGAATAAGGAGAAGGATTGTCTGAGGGAATGCGTGGCAGAGAAGGGTGGAGGTCCGTTCTCTCAGGTGGTGCAAGATGGGTAGAAGAGAGATGGTTACTTTTATTGCATTGAGAGTTGGGAAGCCTGTGAGAGCTTGGGTGCTGATTGGTTTGGGAAGACAAGTAACACTCTGGAACCATGCTTGTGGATTCATAGCCATGGCTCGGGGGTGACGCTGCTGTTGAGATTTGGAATATTAATGTCTACGGTTGGGTGGAACATCCTTGGTATGCAGTCAGTTGGTGTCATCTTTCATAAAGATAAGTGCTCTCTGTTATGGTATCAATTGCATGTATATGAATGTTTTTCCGCTGTATATTTAATTATCGTTTAATTGAATCTTTAGACTATGCATGCTTGCTGACTATTGTTGTGCATGTCGTTAATGTCTTTTATTTTATGCATCCTTAAATTTTAAAAAGGTATCGGTAAGAGAACGAAGTCCAAGGGCGGGCTCGAAGG
Source organism: Picea engelmannii (assembly GCA_009831015.1). Taxonomy (NCBI): domain Eukaryota; kingdom Viridiplantae; phylum Streptophyta; class Pinopsida; order Pinales; family Pinaceae; genus Picea; species Picea engelmannii. Next base: position 532,772 of record ML780485.1, read on the forward strand.
TAGCGTACCCCAGTCTGTGGATGGCTGGGTATGTTACATAGGGTTCCTGACCCCTTAGGGGTTTTCTATTAGAATTTATTCTTCTCTTTCATTTGTTCAAGTAGGCCAAGTGCTATTTCCTGCTCTAATACCACTCTGTCACACAACCGACCCTATAAGTAACCTTTTAAGGGATGGGGGCATAATTTTTCTTCTTTCCTACAATTCCTCGAATTCCTCGGTTGAGGATGACATCCCCTTATGCTCACTGAGAGCTTTCCAACGACTAAATATTTTCCCAAAATCAGATTCTTCTTTGAAAGTTATATCTTGCTGAATTTTTTAGGACGTCATTAGATATTGGCCATCCCCTTCGCCACGTGGCATCCACGTAGCTTCACCTCTCTCGTACTATCTGACATGGCACAATCATAACCTAGGTCTTCACCCCCTGTCGATGACGTGACTACTGGTTATAGGGCATATCTATTGGTCTTCATGAATACCAGGCCTTCAACCCTTCATCGTGCTTGTACAGATCTAAAACTTCCCCGAAGACCTGAAGTCCCAAAGTCTCTTTCCACTCCAATATCTATGATGGAGCTCTATCGGCCCTTATATCCGACGGTTGTGATTTATCCACACTTAGCACATGGTTTAGACTTGACAAGGGGGGTCCCACACCTAACTCGCAACCAATCCCATGATGCCATGTGGAACCATCTAGGCACGCCACTTCACCATAGCGTACGTGGGCCCATAGAATCAAAGTTGGAAACTACAACATGGGAAACTTTGGCTCTTCGACACTTTGGCGTTTAAACCACCTTCCTACATCCTCGAGTTTTCCCAGAGCCCAAGAGTCCCAAAGTTCTGGAATCCTCGTCATGTACTCCGACCTTTGGCATTTAGGATGGTTTTGTAACTCGAGCATACAAATCTTACATAGTTTTCACATAACAAATTGGTAACTATTGATAAAAACAATTAAAACAATGAAGACTAAACACTAAGACACTTTAACAATATAACAAGGGAATAAGATAACAAATAATTCAAAGCTAATATACAATAATTAATGTAATAATGCACATGGTATCATAACAAAACGATTTACAATAACATGGTAAAACAAAATATATAATACTAATGACAAGTAAAAACAATATATAACAAGAAATTAACAAAGATAACACTAATAACACAAATGATACAACTATATGTACAATATAACAATTAACAATAAAACATTATAAACAATTAACAACATAACAATATGTGCAATTAACAATATAACATTACGCATCAAACAATCCCGTGCACAACCATCATTATACACCATGAAGTATATAAATAAATCAATACCAGTGATCTACACCTCTGGACGTTTATAATATAATGTACAATGCCAAATGAAGAGAAATCTATCGAATCAGCTGAGCGAAATTGAGTGAACCATGGTAAGAATTTCGTAGAAATGAAAAATGAAGCACCTTAACGTTCTCCTTTACTTTTAATTGTTTTCATGAATTTTTGTTGCAACATTGAAATGTTTGCAGAGGAAGGGCGTTGAAGATTGGAGTGGTCTGAATAGAGTATGGGTGGGGAAAATTTGGGTATCAACATATCCAGTGTGGGTGAAATGGGTGCGATCTACAAAGATGGGCATCGTAGATGTTCAACAATGTGAAACAAATTTGTTGAGATTTGCAATATACAATAGATGTGTTGAGAGACAAAGGAAAATTTGCAAGGCGAATAAGAGAATAGAAGTTGCATGTCTTCTATCTTGAGGCTTTCTCTCTAAAATTAACAACGAAATTAGAAAACTAAACTACACAAAACTAAAATCAAACAACACATGTGAAATAAAGATGAAACTTTTCACAAAATATAATTTGGATAGGAATTAACCACACTTGCAATCTAACTATCAAAATAAAAAGGCAGAACGTTACCCAGGACTGAGGGGACCTTCCCAAACTGGCTAACACTACCAAAAATGATCAGATGAAGCAGAGCGAATGCACAAAAATTCAGGAACAAGCAACCTTCATTAATGGGGGATCAACTTCGCTTACAGAAGAGAAATACATAGGATTTCTATCTTAATGAATCTCCTTGTCTGCTACCAATTCAAAAAGACATTACAAACAAATGTCCCCCCCCCCCCTCGATTTACATAATTGGCATATTTATATGCAAAATCCTTGATCTAGAATATGGAAACGACTCCTCCATTCTCGTGTAACAACAATTATATAAATGAATATATCAAACCATCCATACAGTTTTTAGAAAATATTAAAACCATGATATTCAAAAAAAAAACATAATACCATGAAACTCAGACTCTCAAACATGCTGGAATAATTTGATTGCTTATTTAATTAGGGTTCCATTCTTATTAGAAAGATCTAGATGTTATATTCTGTTTCTTCCAAATTTGGGCGCATCCCGAAATGTGTGCAGATGTTAGTCAAAGAACCATTCATAACTCCTCAACCGATCCTTTTTCTAGAAAATGAATTGCGTGCAACCCAATTTTCAATGTTGGGAGAAAAACCCATGTCTTATAATCTTGATAATATTCTTTATTTGCACACAAATCGAGGGCCGATTTGACTGTCTAAAAAATTTGTTAATTTTGGCTGAATTATTCCCCCTGAGTTGGAGGTCCACATGTGTGAGCTGGGTGAATTCTAGCACATGGGTATGCATTCTCATGTCAATGTGGGGAAAATCCACATTCCCAAATTTTGACTATAAACGCACAAATATGCCAAACAATGATGGGTACCAGAATGAAAATGTTGGTGGAGAAATGTTGAACTGTAGTTATGGTAAAAGAACACTGATCATACTAGTACAAGAATCACACTTCACGAATCATCATCAGTAAACCTTGATACAATCATATTTTCATTACTAAAAACGTAGAAAATGATGTATTAACCACACTAAATGTGTAATCGTGAATGACAATAGATAATGGTGGTTTATGGTGTAATGAGACGTATATTTTGGTGAAATGTGGGAAAATGTGTAATAATGAACATAATTATATGACGAAAAATATGGAAAAAATGGAGCCCAACATTGTGTCAGATTTTTTTGGGTAGTGTAGTTGCGTGGGGCTTGGCCAAGTAGACTTGTGAGAGATTATAAAACTTTTTTGTGTTGCTCAGTTTGGAGTTTATGCCCCCAGACCAAATTGGCTACATGTCGTTGAATGGATTCAGGAGGCAATTTTCAATGCATGATAAAACTTTAACCGTGACTCAGATAGACGAACCGTCATTTGCATTGGATCTAGAGCACTAGGTTTCTGTTAGTGGGGCCCCTCCACTATCATTCCATCGACTGGAAAACCGTTTGTTGGAGTATCTCCGACACTAGGGTTTTTCTCAATGAGGGTACCAGTGCCATTTTTGAAGAGGAGGTTGATTTTCAAGAACATTGTGTTGAGAATTTGTGGGTAGTGTAGTCACTTAGACCTTGTCCAAATAGACTTGTGGAAGCTTACAAAACTATGTTATGCTGCTCAGTTTTATTTTATGCCCCCAAACCAAATTGACCACATGTCCCTGAATGGATTGAGGGGGTGAATTGCAAATCGAAATAAAACTCAAATGGAGACTCGAATGGACGAACCGTCGGTTGCATCGAAAAATGACGTGTTTTTGCACTGAAAAATGTTGGACCGAAATTGTTTTGCACTGAAAATTCATAAAACAACCATCCAAGAAATATGCACTCATTCCCTTATTGCTTCACTCTTGTTACTTTTCTACTATTGTATTTTCATCTCTTGAGCATTTTTTGGCTTGTCTGAGGCTTCACGATATTTCCCCAAGCTAAAACACATCAATAACTCACTTTTTCTACTTATATTTCTCCCTCATGAGTGTTCTTTTTCCTCTAGTTCATTTTTTTACTTGTGGCGGGGTCCAACAAAGCCCGAAAGGAAAAAATGTGTCATTGGTTTCTCTATTCCACTATTGTAGCTTCCCAACTAGTGAATTTTGGCCTCCCATTTGTTCTTTAGTTTGTAGTGGATTTGGAAAATGTTGGTTGTGGAGCCTAATTATGTTCCCGATTAAGAGGTTTGTTTCATCTGTGTGTGGACCCCATTCCCTAACGGGGTGTGTGGGGAGGATTCCCCCCCCCCCCACCGCTATTGTCGCCAGGGAGGTCTATGTTAGAAAAATAGGTTCGCGGAGCAATAAAATAAAACAAATGAAAAAATAAAACATAGAAGATACACGATACAATAGAGACACAAATATACGCGGTTCACCAAGTGTGGGCTATGTCCACCAGAGAAATTTCTTGGTGCTTCCTTTATTATTATCCAACAAATGAAGGGATACAACCTACAACACACCCACTATAACTTCCTCTTCTTTCTCTCACAGTCTCCTCACTTAGAATACAATATTCACAATGATACATAGCCATAATACATTTCCCTCATAAAAGAGGGTTTCCTTCTAGGGAAAAAAACCTGAACATAACTTCTATCGTCGGATCTGTGACCTTATAATGAACGGTCCAGATTTACTATGAAATTACAATATACATTTACAAGACAGATTTTCCTTCGGGGGATTCGTGGAGGAGTGTACATTCTTCCGGGGTGTAAATTATTCATGGCGTACAAATGCAGATGAAAAAAAATACCTTTGAATCAAGAAGATAATCAGGCTCCATAACCAACAGTCTAAAGGGGAAGCGCCCCTGAAGAAAAATTTTGGGAAAAATTGCCTTGTAAAATATTGTAATTTTGTAGCCAATATGGACCATTCATTATAAGGTTGTAGATATGAGGGTAGAAGTTATTTTAGGGATTTATTCCCTAGAAGGAAACCCCCTTTTATGAGTGAATTGTATTGTGGCTATGTATGTGTGTGAATATTGTATTCTAAGAGAGGAGACTGTGAGAGAAAGGAGAGGAAGTTACAACATGTGTGTTGTAGGTTGTTAGATAATAAAAAGGAAGGACCTAACAATTTCTCTGGTGGACGTAGCCCACACTGGATGAACCATGTGTATCAATGTCTCTATTGTATTGTGTATCTTCTGTGTTTTATTTCTGCATTTGATTTATTTTATTGCTCCGCAATCTTGTTTTTCTAAAAATTGGTATCAAAGCAAAAGGTAACTCACAGGAAAAGAGGGTTCCTAGTTTGAGTGGGAGCAATGATGGAAGATGGAAAGTTTAGGGTCAAGAAATTTAATGACCAAAACTACTAGTTATGGAAGATACAGATGGAATATCATTTATATTAGAAGGATCTATTCCTACCATTGGGCGAAATAACAAAGGAGTCGATGACCATGAAGGACGAAGAATGGGAGGTTCTTGACAAAAGGCACTAGGAATGATACGAATGATCCTGGAAGTGTCGGTGGATTTCAATATTTCAAAAGAAAAGACAACAAAGGGACTAATGGATGCATTGGCTAAACTATATGAAAAACCATTCGCGTCCAATAAGGTATTTCTAATGAAGTGATTATTTAATATGAAGATGTTAGAAGGTGGGTCTATTGTAGATCATTTAAATAAATTTAATACGATTACTAATCAGCTAAGTTTTGTAAAAGTGGACTTTGATGATTAGGTCAAGGCTCTTCTAATCCTGTGTTCATTGCAAAAAAGATGGAATGGCTTGGTCATGGATATAAGTAACTATGTCTCTGGTTCAAACACTTTAAAATTTTATGATGTTGGTGGTGTTACCCTTAGTGAGGAAATGCGACGAAAAATCACAGGTGACACATCATGTAATGTGTTGACCATGGAGAATAGGGGAAGAGAAAATCATAGAGGAAAGGGCTCATAGAACCATGGGAGTTATAGAAAGGGTAGATCCAAGTCCAAACTTGGAAAGATAGGGTGTTGGAATTGTGGGAAGAAAGGACATCTGAAGAAAGACTACAGAGCTCCAAATAAATAAAGAGATGGACAACAGGAAAAAGATCAGGAAGCAAATGTAATAGGTGATGTGTTACAAGATGCTTTGATTATTTCTGTAGATAATATTTCTGACTCTTGGATAGTAGATTCAGGGGCTTCATTTCATGCCGCACCCCATAGGAAACATTTTCTAGATTATGTTCAAGGTGATTTTGGACGGGTTCATTTGGGTGATGATGCACCATGCAAAGTTATTGGAATGGGTAAGGTAAAAATAAAGAAAAAGAATGGAAACCAATGGTTGTTGAAAGAGGTAATACATGCTCTAGTCTAAGGAAAAATCTAATTTCAACAGGGCAGATGGAAAGTGAAGGTTATATATCTATATTTACATATAAAACATGGAAGGTAACCAAAAGATCACTAGTGATAGAAAAAGGAGAGAAGGTAGGTACACTGTATTTATGTAATAGTAATATTTGTTCTTCTATCTTGTTAGCTTCTACAGGAGTGGATACAACATTGTGGAATCATAGGCTTGGACACATGAGTGAGAAGGGTATGCTAAAGAAAAAATGAGGTCCTAACAGGATGCCAACTAGGTCTGTCTTTGAATTGAGATTGACTCTAAGTTTCAACTATCCAACTGTTCTTTGGTACTTTTTTATAACAAAAAATAGTTCAGTAACTTTTCTGCTGAATTGTTACTTTTATATATGCATTTAAGGTGCCCTTGCATTTAGTTTTAGTAGCCCATAGGTTAGCACATGCATACCTAAAAATATATAACACACCTCTAGATATTTACAACTATTGTAATGTTGTTCTAAACTCTAGCATGCATGAAATTAGGACACAAGTGTTTTTGGTCAACACGACCCTGGATAAACCCCTGCCGGGGAAAACCGGTTTAGAATATAAGTCTATATAAGCGATGTAAGAAATGTGAAATACAACAAGTACAAAAAAAAATGAACCTGATACAGTGGCATTCCAAGCATGGCACACCCTCCTCACTTGTTTCTCAATCCGACTCTATCCTTGCGCCCTTGCTAAGTATTTATTTGTAGAAGAAACCCTCGCACACAAATCTTCTCTTGTGTGATACCTCTTCTAGGAAACAATCCAAACAACAATCAACCAAGTGAAATAAATTCCCACTAGGTGTGCAACCTCCTCCTATAGTGCTCCTTCCTCCAAGAAAGTATGGAGACCACAAATAAATGAGTGCCAAATCCTCCTAGATACCTCCATGGAAGGAGGCTCCCTTGTTTCCCTCATCCTTTGCTCCCATTCCCATCTCCATTTCTCTCCTCTAGCTCTCCAAGAAAACAAAAGAGTAAAATGAGCCTCCTTAGGCCCTATGTGCCCCTCATATACCTCCATAAGGAAACCTAAGAGATGGATTGTTGAGATCTGTCCATCCCATCTCTAATAAAAGGTTGAGATCATCCCACAATAATGAAAGGTTGAGATCATCCCACAAACTCACAAACTCACAAACTCACAATAATCTCACTTAAGTCAAAATTGAATTAGACATAAAGTACAAGGCACATAGTCCCAATGTACTTCCCTCTTGTGGTTAGAGACTCAAAACCACAAGGGGGCCACTTCCCAAGGTACCCAAATTTCAATAGATGCAGATACTTCACAAAATAAATTTGTTACCATATGTTTAACCAATTGATTTGGATTTATGTGAGCATTGTGTTTATGGAAAACAAAAGAGAGTCAAATTTTCTCTGAGTTGGAAAGGTAAAGAAGAATGAAAACTTAGAGCTTGTGCATACATATGTATGAGGAACATCTCATGTATCATCTCTTGGTGGATCTCATTATTATGTTACTTTTATTGATGATGCAACTAGAAAAACTTGGGTTTATTGCATTCGACAAAAATATGATGTTTTTGATTTTTAAGAAATGGAAAGCTTTGATTGAGAATGAGATAGGAAAAAGGTTGAAGTGTCTCAGATCAATAAATGGACGTGAATAGTGCAGTAATGAGTTTGATGATTACTATTCATACCATGGGACACACAGAGAGAAAACAATTCCAGGAACACTACAAGAAAATGGTGTGTAAAAAAGGATGAACATGACAATCATGGAGCATGCAAGGAGTATGAGATTTCATGTTGGGTTTCCCTTACAGTTCTGGGAAGATGATGTAGATAGTTTTGTTTATTTAATAAAAAGAGGAGGTTCAATCTCTTTGGATGGTGTAATTCCAGAGGAGGCATGGACAAGTAAAAAGGTAAACTATTCCTTTTTGAAGACTTTTGATTGTGAAGCATTTTTCCATATTGATAAAGAAAATAGAACAAAGCTTGCGGAAAAATCCAAGAAGTGTGCCTTTATTGGATATGGTGTTAATGATTTTGGTTATCTCTTATGGGATTATGAAAATATAAAAATAATTAGGAGTAGAGATGTAATATTCAATGAGAATGTTATGTACAAAGATCAATTGCAGGGAAAGAAATAGGAAAAACAAAAACCAGAATACACAGTGCTTGATGAGATCACTGAAAAAGAAATTCCAAAGGTACCAGAAAATCAAAATGTACAACAATAGGAGAAACATGTACCTAAAAATCCTACAAGTGTTATAATATCTACCAGGTTAAGTAAACCCCATGAACGATACTCTCCTTCATTGTATTATTTATTGTTGACTGATTTTGGTGAACTAGAAATTTATGAAGAAGCAATGCAGGTAGAAACCAAAAAGAAGTGGGAGCAAGGATTGAAAGAGGAAATGGACTCCTTGGTAAATAACCAAACTTGGGACTTGGTTCAGTTTCATGTAGGAAAAATAGCATTGAAGAATAAATGGGTTTAGAGGTTGAAGGAAGAAGATGGAGGAATAAATGGGTTTAGCTTTTAGGAGGTGTTCTTGTTTTATAAATTGTGTTAGATGCACATTCATGTTATAGGCATGCATGCACCATCCTTAGTAGTTGATTTATCTTCAATGTTGTTTCTATTTTTGCATACATGTTCTATTGTTAGATGAGGGCACATGTCCCTAGGCTAGTAGGGTGCTCTACATGTGGATGATTTATTCTAGGAGGAGGGTGTAGGTCCCTAGGAGGTGCATGCATGAATTCATGTTGCAGTATTATCTAGTTGGGGGTGCACTATTCCTGGTACATCTATCCATGTAGAGGGGTGCACTGCTTGAGGTGATTAGGGTTAGGGTTTGCCCCTATCAAATGGATTTCTCCCTTGCATGAGTCTAGATACATTGCAAGACTAAGTATTCCTATTCTATAAAGGATATGAAGGGTGAACCACTATGTTGCTTAGCATAATTGATTTTTGAGGTATAATAGTGTAGTTCTTCATTCAAATTTCAATAGAAGCTAGATGCAATATTGAGAGTTCAATTTTGTGTATTTGTTGTTCATATTTTCCACGATATGTGTGTGTAGATTAACGTATTCAAAAGTTGTTTTAATTTGAGGTTTTTAGTTTTTAGCTACCTAGCATTTGGGTTATTTTTTCGAGTTAGAATCTACTTGTTGTGGTCTGAAAATTAGCATGGTATCATAACACATTCACTGAAGTCTTCTAGGACTCCATGTAAGGAGATATCAATTACTTGTGAGAAAGTGTTGTTGGATACTTTCAATGGGTGTGATTCCCTTACTTAATTATTTGAATATATCCAAAATAGAGAGAGGTTGTAGGGTGTGATGCCCTAAGTGCTCTAATGATTGGAGTGGCGTATTTGATTTTGTTTTCCCGACTAATTTGTTTGAATTTAGTGTGTTTCAAGAGTTGTAGGTATGATCAATATTGGTATCAAGGAGTGTATTTATAATCATAGAGAAGTATTTCTAAGCCTAAACAATAGCAAGTTAAGATCTATGGGAAAGATATTGGCACCCAAACTTACTCAAGGAGGAAAATGTTGCACCAACAAATCATAAAACATCCCTCCTATCAAAACACATTGATTCCGTTCTTGCTTTATTGTTGCTACTTCTTTACTATTGTGTTTTCACCTCTCATGCATTTTTCATCTTGTCTAAGGCTTGGCGAGACTTCCCCAAGGTAAAATGCATCACTGGCTCACTTGTTCCATTGAGGCATCTCCCTTACAATTATGTTTTCACCTCTAGTGAATTTTTTTACTTGTGGTGAGGTCCATCAAAACCCTAAAAGGAAAAATGCATCATTTTCCTCTTTATTTTTCTATTGCAACTTCCTATCTAGTGCATTTTTTCCTCCCATGTGTTTTTTAGCTTGTTGTGGATTTGGAAAATCCCTTAAGGGAAAAACACATCACTTGCTTCTCTGGTTTTCTTCCTCAATTATTAAACAAGTGTGTTTTGGGTGCCCATGTGTTTATTAGCTTGTGGTTTATTCCAACAAAGTGCCAAAGGAAAACCACATCTCTTGAACCCATGTGTTTTTCCTCTTATTGTGTTTTGAACACTCAATGGGGTGCCTAGAGGCCGAAGGTGTCAATGGGAAAGATAACAGTTCATTAGGATGTTCTTTGAAGTGAAACATCATGCTTAGATTATCAGAGAAATATCTCCCTTTTCGAGAGGTATTGTTAATCAATTGGATTCACCCAACAATCCCTTGACACCTGAGGATCCCTTGATATTTCTTTCTTCACTAGAGGCTTCTCAGATGAAAATGCCTTTGTTTAATATTTTTCTAGTTATTATAACTGATTTGCAAACCCACTAGATATTAGGTTATGAGCTAGATCCTCCACACAAATGTTAGATGCATTGGTTCTCTTTCAAAACATTCAACTCCAGTCCTAGTGATGCAATTTAATTTTGAGCATTCCCCTCCATCTCTACTCATTTAAAAATGTGATGTTGTGTTGCATAAAAACACCTTGCAAACCTAGTGACTTCACTGGAAGATTGTTCCTTTTGGTGGTCCATTGATTCATAAATTGCTTGAGAATTCCCAAGGTTTGTGTTTTTCCCACATATATATTTTAAATGCCTCTTATCAATTCACATGTGACCCAGAATGTCTTGATTCAATACACATTGTGTGGAAGCTTCTTGGACAAACCACAACTACTGGGATGTGCAATCGACATTATAACTCATTTATAATCATTGGAGAATTTATTCAATGTGTTAAATCCTATGTTTAACCTCTATAAATCTCATTTCCTACCTAAAGCATTTGTTTGCAAATGCATTGAAAGAACATGTAAGAAGGGGTGATGAGTAAAGAAAATGGGATCTTATTGATGATGAATGAAATCTAGATCTATGAATATTGTGATGGAATAAGGATGGAACATTTCATTGGTTCTTGTTTTCCCGTATTTATTTCTTTATCTTTTCTATATACTCTTTTTATTGGAAACATCTCTTGTGTCACCCCTTGTGATTTTGGTCCCTTCCTTCCCTTGTTACTCTTAGAGTTTTACCTGGTTTCCCGGTTAGTATTATCCTACAATAGGGTGAAGACAATAGTTTTTCATATATCTATATACTACCTAACAAATTCAGTTTGCCTTGGGATTTGTGCATAATTGTGATAGGTTTTAGGCACACTAGTTTAGCCTCTAAGAGGTGTTCTTGTTTTATAGAGTGTGTTATATTATAATGCATTTTGTAGGCATGCATCTTACATCATTAGGAAAGACTGAGTAGAACTTAAAACCTAGGTAGAACCTACAGATGGCATGTAGAAATCGTTGTAGATGACATCATATGTAGGCATGCATGTGACATATGTAGGTTAACGATTTCTACTTATACATGTTTGAGAATACCCACGATGTCGTGAGGGAAGACTGTGATAGTTGCTCACAATGATTCTAAGGGGCGCGCAATAATGTAGGGACCTTATTCCTTAGAGTCCCTTAGTCTCCCACAAGCTCACCTGGCGGAGTATTGACTCCAGGGGTAGTGCGTACTGAAGGGAACATCACGATTTTTAACTATGATAAGTTAATAAACCTAGTGCCTAGAAAATTATGCCTCCTTAGGACTTGGTCGACCTTAGAATGAATGGCATGATAAGTAAAGTTTAATAAGGTTTTTTCCCTTAAAAATTGTCACCCAGCCTAGGGAAATTAAAACCTAGGTCTAAGTAAAACATGTGGATAAAGAAAAACTATTTAAACATGTAACAAGAAGGGGGGGTAAGAAATTCAAACTTAATTATTAAAGTAAAAAATAAATTTATAATGGAGGATTAAATTTATTGAAAGGGTAAATGGTTGTTTTTATCTACACTTGCTAAATTGATTTTAGTTAAAAAGGAAAAAGGGTAAATGGTTGTTTCTATCTACACTTTCTAAATTGATTTTTTAATTTAAAAGGAAAAAGGGGGGAACTTAAAAGAAAAAGGAATCTTAAAGAAAAAGGGAAACTCAAAGAAAAGGGGAAACTTAATGAAACAACTGAATGTCTAACTTAGTAAGGAATATTTCCTTTGGAACTTTCTATTTATGAACTCAACTAGGAATTAAGTCAGGTGTAAGTCATTTAAAAATTGTAAGGGAATTTTGGGACACCGAGGAGCGTTTTTAGGAATGCTTTTAGGTGGATGAGGGAAATAGGAATATTTAATTAATTAATAAAATTGATTTTCCGGTGCAACTAGGGTATCGAGCGACATGTGTATGGGGGAGGTTTTTCGAAATTAATTAAATGAAAAGGAATCCAATGAGGGTTTTGGGAAACTAATGACTAAGAAAACTATATAAAAAGGATGGCGGAGGAGGAGTGTGGGGCATAATTTGTCTTGTGTAACGTTACGCTGCTGAAATTTCATCTTGACTGAACTTTCTCTTGTGGCAGTTAGGATACCTAGCTCGGGTAACGAGTGGTAGCTTGAACTTGCAAGGTGAGCTAGGTGCTAGCATTCTCAGGTATTGTGTGTTGGCCCCTTTATGGTTAAGGGGGCTCAGGGGAAAGAAGAGTAACCCTAGCATTGGCTGGGAGGTACCAGTGAGATCACATCGGTAAGAAAGTAGGAGCTGGATGGGGCACACGTGGGAGAATGAATTCAAAGCATTCACATTTGGCTATGGTACACATGTGTATATGGTATTGAATGGTAGTTAAATAATGTTCCCATGCCTTCAGTTAATGTAGATAAAAACAACCATTTACCCTTGTTAAAGTTTATGTTTTATTCAGTGTAACACTATCCAGAGATTTCATTTTTATCTTTCAGCAAATTGTCTTGATGAGCACATCATTTTAGGATTAGAGAACTTAAAGTCATCCCAGCCTTATGCTCGTTGTATTTTGAACTCATTTCCCATGGCAAAACCAAAATCTGATTGCAATGACTTCTCTGCATTTGTTTTTATTGATTTAATACGAAGAAAAAATGTGGTTTATCTTCTATCCCTTATCCTTTAACTTATTAGTCCGTGCCTGAGCAGCCGGCCAGGAGCCGAATCAACTGTCTTTCACTCCGATGTTAAATATTTAGATTCAAATGCCCTGCTTTCCTGTGCATGGATAATAAGTGAAGGATAAATTTTCGCCCAACTATCTATCCCTTACTTATCTCTGTGTTTTTCTCTTTTGATTAATCTCTGATCTCTGCGTTTTATTTTATGCATAATCCCTACGTCCTTCCCATAATTTTATCTCAACATTTTCTTGAATGATAAATCTTTGTGCTTGAATGATACATCTCTGCGTTTTCTGGAATGATAAATCTGTATGTTCAAATGGTAAACCTCTGCGTTTTTGATTGATAAATCCCATCGTTTTCTTGAATGACAAATCTTTACACTTGAATGATACATCTCTGCGTTTTCTGGAATGATAAATCTATGCGCTCGAACGATAAACCTATGCATTTTTTTATTGATAAATCCCAGCATTTTCGGATGGTAAATATCTGCAATTTTATCATTACCACGGTGATTTATTAGCATTTGATCCGCATTTTATTGATTAGCATTTGAATAGAGACCTTATTTTACTCTACGATTTTATTTTTAGATAGATAATTACTTGGCATGTTACACAACATTCAAACCATGATTTTCTTCGCATATTACACAAAATTTACACCATGATTTTCTTGGCATATTACACAACATTCACACCACAATTTTCTTGGCATATTACACAACATTTACACCATGATTTTCTTGGCATATTACACAACATTCACACCATGATTTTCTTGGCATATTACCCAACATTCACACCACGACTTTATTGGCATATTACACATCATTCACACCACGATTTTCTTGGCATATTTCACAGAATTTGCACCACGATTTTCTAGGTGATTTACCCTGTATTTACCCAACGATGTCAACATATTTATCAATAGTTTTATCAATAGATGTATCAATAGACTTGTTAATGAACATCGACATTGATTGTTGACAACGAATATGATAGACAACGTTTTTATATGTTAATGAAAACGTTTTTATATGTGAATGACAACATTGTAATATGTGAATCACTGTGTTGTAATTGTTGTTGTGTATGACAATGCTTTTGAATAATAATGAATGACATACAATGATCTTGTATATATTTTGGCAACAATTTTATTTCTGGACAACTATTTTAAACTGACAAATAAGATGATGTGGAAGTTCTTTTGTTAACCCAAAAGAAAACCCATTGTATTCATTTTCTTAATATATTAAATTACATGTTTATGATGGTAGACATTATTTAGCTTAAAAAAATGTAAGTACTAATTCCTTATACCACTATGATTAAGCTAGATTTCAAATAACATTCTATTATATAGAGAATTAAAATAAAATATCCATGCACATGAAGTTTTAGATATTATTCAAATTATTTATGTTTTACAGTGTGGGAGACTTCCTTGAAAATGTTCCTCATAAGAAAAGAATAATTCTTCGGTTGGTTGCGCAATTTAAATATTGAATGATGTCACCTTGTTTCTTGTTGACTTGTCAATTGGGTGCTTGGGTATAGTCATGTTGTATTTTGACAATTAATTTGGTCTCCTAGCACGTTGGAGTTTTTTTGAGTTATTGGTCTAGATACGTTATGTTGCACCTTGGTTACTGTCACGTCCACTGCTTTGTGACTTCATGATTCCTGATGAGGGGATCATTGCATGCCCAGATTGATAAAAGTGAAGGATAACCTAGCCAGAGTCATGTGATTCTCGATGTGGGTGTTATGTTTGTTGTAATTTATGTGGGTTCTTGTGTTGTAACTCTTGTCTGTGCTTGTTCCTCACTCACCGTGAAGGTTCAAGTTACCTGTGTCATTTGATGTTGGTTGCATCTGGTTGATATTGATGTTGTCCCTTAGCTTCGTTGTTTTATTTGTCTATTTGATTATCGCATGTTTCGTCCAGTTGCATGATGTGCCAGTATGTTGGGTCGTTGTTGTCTGTTGCCTGATTTGTGTGCGTTGTGTTCATCGTCAAGTTGTGTTGATTAATTGTTGTTGTTGTTGCTTTCCATCTTAAAACAAAAAAAAAATATTTCTTTTGAGTTGCGTCGCATGTAGTCGTAATGACATGGGACGTTACATAAAGGAGATGAATGACACACCACTATGTAGCTTAGTATAACTAAGTTTTGAGCTATAATAGTGTAATTATTTTTCAAATTTCAATAGAAGCCATATGCAATACTGGGAGTTCAGTTTTGTGTAGTTGTTGTTTTCATTTTCATAAATATGTTTTGTAGATTAATGTATTCATACGTTGTTGTTTTAATTGGAGGTTTTTAGTTTTTAGCTACCTATCTTTTAGGTTTTTTTTTAGTGTAAAATCTACTTACCATGGTTCGAAAATCAACATGGTATTAGAGCACATTCACTGAAGTCTTATAGGATATTGTGTATGGAGAAATCAATTTCCCATGAGAGGGAGTTATTGGATAATTTTAGTGGGTGTGATTCCCTTACTTCAGTGATTGAAGAGATCCAAAATTGTGAGAGGTTGTAGGGTGTGATGCCCTAAGTGCTCTAGTGATTGGAGTGGTGTGTTTGATTTCCTTTTATCGACTATTTTTTTTTAATTTAGTGTGTTTCAAATTTGTAGGTATGATCAATGTTGATTTCAAAGAGTGTGACCATCTAGAGGGTTCCTTGAAATTCATACTATATAAATGTGTATTGCAAATTCTATTGGAGGAGGTTGATCTTTGGAGTTTTGTGAAGATAAAGGTTATATCTCTTACTGATGTTGCTTTGTTTGTCAAGAATAATTAAAAGAAGTTCAAGGTGATGCAATTAAATTTGTATTTAGTAAAGGACCACTCGATCTCTCACCTAGAAAACACATAGCTAAAGAGATGTATGTTGTCATCAAGGTGAAGGTAGAGAATGAAGAGTTGGTGCCCATTTCTTTAAATGAGTTATTCTCTTCTTCAAACCCATATATTTGGGGATTTTATGATCATGAAAATATTCCCACTTTTGAGAAGCTTTGAGATGATTTCATATGGAAGGATACTATACTAGAGAATATGTGTATTGGTGTGGAGGAGAGTCAAAACCTATCCTTCATCGAGAAAATGAGGAAAGGTGGTAAGAAATGAGGACCAAGGAGGGGAAATAAGGAAGATTTAGTTTCCTTGAACAATGGAACAAAACACTTGAGTCATGTAAAGTGATTCAAGTGTCACAAACAAGGACACTATGCTTTAAATGTCTTAAGAATAAGGGTAAGATCAAGCAATAGAAAAAGCCAACAAAAGTTGTTTACAAGGAGTGAAGAGGATTCAATAGTGCATGAACTTTCATGTAGTCTTAAGATCACCTTCTCCATGGTTTTGTGCCTTCATACCCTAAACCATTTTTAATGTAAGGTGGTATCATGTGGATAGTGGAGCATCCAAACATAAAACATATGAGGAATGTGGTTTAAAACCTATATTTAATTTCTAGGCATAGTACAATGATTTTGAGGTCTTTCGTGTACCCATTAAAAATCCTTTTCTTAATTAAAATTCTTGTCCACTTTAAATAAAAAGTATCAAATATGAATTGGGAGAAACATATTCCTTTCAACCAGTTGATTCATAGGTAATTGAATATGAGGAACATGATTCCAAGTTCAAATTATGTCGAGCTACCATCAAGTGTTCAATGTTGCCTTAAAAGATATCCCTTTCCCATAACACTCAATAAAATCATGTTAGAAATTAAAAATAACATGTAATCATGATATACAACAATAAAGGATTATGTTAATCACATAGAAGTTTGTCTAAGCCTAATCAATAGCAAGAGAAAATATATGGGAAATATCTTGGTACCCAAGCTTTCC
Source organism: Picea engelmannii (assembly GCA_009831015.1). NCBI lineage: Eukaryota > Viridiplantae > Streptophyta > Pinopsida > Pinales > Pinaceae > Picea > Picea engelmannii. The sequence goes on from ML780485.1 coordinate 549,927, forward strand.
CAAGGATGAAAATGTTGCATCGACAAGTCAAAAAACATCCATCCAAGAAAGATGCACTTGTTCCCTTACCATTTGTTGGAGTATCTCTGACACTAGGGTTTTTCTCAATGGGGCATAATGCAATTTCTGAAGAGGAGGTCGATTTTAAAGAACACTGTGTCGGGCGTTTGTGGGTAGTATAGTTGCATGGACCTTGGCCAAATAGACTTGCAGGAGCTTACAAATCTCTATTATGCTGCTCGGTTTGGATTTTATGCCCCCAAAACAAATTGGCCACCTGTACCTAAAGGATTGAGGAGGAAAGTTGCAACTCATGATAAGACTCAAAATGGGACTCAGATGGACAAAATTTTAGTTACATTGGATCTAGATCAGTGGGTTTCAACTAGTGGGGCCCCTCCACTATCATTCCATTGACTGAAATATTGTTTGTTGGAGTATTTTCGACACTAGGGTTTTGGTCAATGAGGCATAGTGCAATTTATGAAGAGGAGGTCGATTTTTAAGAACAATGTGTCAGGAATTTGTGATTAGTGTAGTCACATGGGACTTGGCCAAATAGATTTGCGGGAGATTATAAAACTATGTTATGTTGCTTGGTTTGGATTTTATGCCCTTGGACCAAATTGGTCACATGTCGTTGAATGGATTGAGGAGGCGAGTTGCAAATTGTGATAAAACTCAAATCAGGACTTGGATGGATAAAATTTCATTTTCATTGAATCCAGAGAACTAGGTTTCATCTAGCGGAGCCCTATTCTATCATTTAATCAACCAAAAAACCATTTGTGGGAGTATCTCTGGCACTAGGGTTTTTCTTAGTGCTTATTACATATGTTTGGAAATTTAACAACTTGTTAGGCTATACATAGCATGGAAAGTGAAGGCATTCCAAGGCAAGGAAAGTGAAGTCATGGCATGAAAAGGCATCGAAAGTGAAGGCATGGAATGACAAGGCATGAAAAGTGAAGGCATGGAAAATCATGGCATGTCATGACAAGTGAAGGCATGTGAAGGCAAGTAAAGGAAAGGCATGGAAAGTGAAGTCATGAAATGGAATGACAAGGCATGACATGAAAATGCATTGTATGGCATGGAATGGCATGTCAAGGAAGGGCATGTAAAGTCAAGTGAAGGCATGGAATGGAAAGGAATGACAAGGAAAGGCATGACAAGGCAAGTGAAGGAAAGGCAAGGAAAGGAAAGGAAACGAAAGGCATGGAAAGACAAGGAAAGGAAAGGAAAGTGAAGGGAAAACAAAGCAAGGAAAGGAAAGTGAAGGCGAGGAAAGACATGGAAAGTGAAGGAAAGGAAAGGAAAGGAATGGAAAGTGAAGGAAAGGAATGGAAAGGCCTGGAAAGTGAAGGCAAGGAATGGAAAGACATGGAAAGGAAAGGCATGGAAATGCATGGCAAGGAAAGGAATGGAAAGGAATGGAAAGGAAAGGATAGGAAAGGCAAGGTAAGGAAAGAAAAGTGAAGGCATGGAAAGGAAAGGCATGGAAAGACAATGCATGGAAAGGAAAGTGAAGGTAAGGAAAGGAAAGTCATGGAAAGGAAAGGCAAGGCAAGGCATGGAAAGGCAAGTGAAGGAATGGAAAGGCATGTCATGGAATGAAAAGTCATGGAAAGTGAAGGAATGTCAAGTGAATACATGGCATGGCATGGAGTGTCATGGAAAGTGAAGGAATGGAATGGCATGACAAGGCATTGCATTGCATAGCATGAAATTGAAAGGAAAGGAATGGAAAGACAAGTGAAGGCATGGAATGGAAAGGAATGGCAAGGAAAGGCATGGAATGGAAAGGAATGGCAAGGAAAGGCATGGAATGGAAAGTGAAGGAAGGCAAGGCAAGGCATAGCAAGGAAAGGAAGGAAATGAAAGGAAATTCAAGGAAAGCCAAGGTAAGGCAAGGCAAGTGAAGGAAAGGAAAGGAATGGAAAGGAATGGAAAGGAAAGTAATGAAAAGTGAAGGCAAGGCAAGGCATGAAAAGTGAAGGCAAGGAATTGAAAGGCATGGAAAGTGAAGGAAAGGAATGACAAGGAATGGAAAGGCATGGAAAGTGAAGGAAAGGAATGAAAAGGAATGGAAAGTGAAGGAAATTAATGGCAAGGCATGGTAAGGAAAGGAATGGAAAGTCAAGGCATGGAAAGGAATGACAAGGCAAGGCACAAAAACTAAAGGCATGGAATGGAAAGGCATGGAAAGGAAATGCATGACAAGGCAAGTGAAGGAAAGGCATGGCAAGTCAAGGCATGGAAAGACATGTAAAGGTAAGTGAAGGAATGAAAATGCATGGTATGGCATGACAAGGCATGGAAAGTGAAGGCATGGTAAGGAAAGGCATGGAATGGAAAGTGAAGGCATGGAATGACAAGGCAAGGCCATGGAATGGAATGACAAGGTAAGGCATGCCATGACAAGGAAAGGCATGGCATGGCATGAAAATTCATGGTATGGCAAGGAATGGCATAAAAAGGCATTTCATGGCATGAAAAGGCAAGATATGGCAAGGCAAGCGAAGGCATGGCATGTAATGGAAAGTGAAGGCAAGGAATGTCATGGCAAGGAAAGTGAAGGAAAGGAAAGGAAATGAATAGAAAGTGAAGGAAAGGAATGTCAAGGCATGGAAAGTGAAGGAAAGGAATGGCAAGGCATGGAAAGGAAAGGCATGGAAATTCATGAAAGGAAAGTCATGGAAAGGGAAGTGAAGGAAAGGAAAGGAAGGGCATGGAAAGTGAAGGAAAGTGAAGGAAAGTGAAGGTGTGGATCATGTTTTCCAAGTCATGATAAATAATGTTGCAATTGAAAAAATTCCAATGGAGAGAAAATCCACATTAGTTTTGATTCCATTTGAATCCTATCACATTGATTTGATGTGGATAAGTTCACCCTGGAGTTTGCCACTAAGGAGATTATAATTCTAGTGAATGTCCCCAAGGGGGGATTGACCATACATGTTAGAGATCTAAGCCGAGGTGTCTTGCATACGCATAGAGCCAAAAAATATGCTTGAAAATTTCATTGTTTTGATAGAGGGGACAATTGTGTTGCATAATTCCTATATACTTCAGGCACTAGCCAAGAGGAAGGATACCTAGAATAAAAACACAAGAAAAAACAAAATTCTTTGTCTTAATGAAATAAATACGGACTGACTGTAGCATAATTATCCACATAAAGGGTTGAGAAAAAATCCTCTAGATCTTGTTAAGCTTAACATCAAGCCTAGATAAAACACTGAGCCACTTATACCCATTTTTCGGTTTATATATCTTAAAAGGCTCAGAGCCATTCCATAAATAGTTCTTCCACCACATTATTGTGCTAATGATACCCATTTTTATAAATAGATAATCCATACTCAAATCCTACACCTTTTCGATTCTAGTTCTACGAATATCACAATATTGAATTTGGTCTTGAGCATCATCCATGACTTTATGTAGATTCTATAGGGATATATGGGGGGATGATCACTAGATGGATAAAGATATTATTTAGAATTCAAAATATTGCATTTTGTTGGTTCAAAAGTGATCCGACTAGGGTCCTTCTCAAGTTACAAAAAAAAGGTACCAAAGTGTCTAGAGCGCTGGCGTTTTCATCTTCCCGGGAGGGAGAATTCTCACCCGAAGCGCAACCAAGACGAGAAAGAGAGGGAAGGGTAAGGAGAATACTTAGACAGATCTATGAGTGATCAAGATTCATATTATTCTTGCACAAGACATATTAAACCTGTAGCAGTTCTAAACATTTCCTAACTAAGAATAAATAAACCAAGGTTGTGTCGCCATTAATAATGAAGCAATTTAAGTATATCAGACATAAAAGATAATACAGAGAAACAATCAATACATTTAGAAGACTAAATACACAGGATATATTCAAATTTATTTGGGTCTCCCACTGTATTATCACATAACTTGTTTCCTCTCAAAATACAAGATTAGACTGAGTCACATATACAAATTGGTCATGCCAAAGCTAATAGAAAATGCTATGTACTTCTAAGATACAGAGTCATCTCAAATACTTTCTATTTTGATGCTACAACATGACATGACTCCCTTATATTCTTGGCCTAGTTTTGAAATTAGAATCCAAAACTTTAGCTAAACTAACAGTGTGAACAATTACAACAATGACTCTCTCCGCAACATCAATCCTAGACCAACCTTAATAACAACAACCCTAGTAACAACAACAATAATAAAAACCCATTTTAAAATCATATCAGTGTCATATATATATATATATATATATATATATATATATATATATATAATCCGATATTTGAGTTTGCTGGTTGAGAACCCGAGATTTCTCTCTTCTTCTTGATAATTTTGCAACTTATTTCCTCAAAAATGATGTTGCACTGTCCTTCCAACCACTTTTTGTTTCTTCCTTTAGTTTGTTGTTCAACTCCTCGACAGATTGTGCAACTTTTGTTCTCCAAAATGAAGCTGCAACATATCTTGTGCAACTTCTATTCATCAAAACGAAGGGCCCAACAGGCTCCTACCACAATCCTTGACTCGCCTCGAGTCAAGTCTTCGACTCTTCTGTGGTCTCTGGGTTGGCTTGTTGTTCTTCCTTTCCTTCTAGTTCTAGGTTGCTTCCATTTACATCTTGGATTGTTTCTTCTTTATCTTCTTCAAACGAAGGGATCTTTTCCTGACATCTTGAAAGTTGTCCACTTTGTCCTGCCACTTCCTCGAAAGTAGTGAAGCTTCAAAAACAAACTGTTGGGTGGCATCTGTGATGCATTCTTTTGATATGGATGTAGCTAGAGACTTCCATTCTAAATCAACTATGGTGTCCACTTGGTGCATCTATAGAAACGTTGTCTAGACTATAGGTCAAAACTCTCTTAGTTCTTTCTTAGCCATAGTTTGAGATTCACATAATGCATTGAGATCATTGTCTTCCTGTTGGATCTTCTCAAATTTCACTTGTTGTTGTTGGCCCTCGACCAAGTTTTGAGAGAACATTGGTCGTGTTTGACCATTTTTGGGACTTCGACAGGCTGGTCGGAGATGGAGTGCCCAGGCGGAGCTAAGATCGTGGGATCTCACTCGTTTTGCAGGATTTTTGGGTTATTAGGGTTTATGTAATGAGTATGAGATATTGGCCCATGGGTTTACGCATGTTTAGGCCCTTTTTGTAATGTATAAATAGATATCTAAGCGATGTAAGGAGTTACTTGTGTGATCGAATTAGTGCAAGAAGGTGAAAGTGTTAGCTATGTGCAAAGACTTGTAATTGGCTTAGTGTAAGAGAATGTAAGTTTCTCTGTGCATAGACAGTGTATGTAAGGCTTTGTGCTATTGAGGAGTTGGCTTTGTGCCTTGACCTAGTTTTGAGGAAGGTGGATCTAATGCGTTGTGCGTAGATCACCTGTCCAGTGTGAAGTTGAGCTCAATGGCTTTGTGCAGAAGAGCAGAAGAATGTAGAAAGATCGAAGACTAATAAAGAAGAAGAAGAGTTGGTCGACATAGCCCCACACTGGGGTGAACCACATATATCCCGTGTTGATGTGATTTGTGGAATAATGTTATGTTGTTTATGTATTTACCTTCTTAGTACATTGATATTGATGCATGATAGATAGATCTATGGATGCTTAGTGCTTATGTATGATGAATGCTAGATCTGAGTTGATGCTATGTGCTAAATGATTAGATCTTCTTAATCTTGATTATTACTGTGTTGATCTATAATATGGGTTTAACTTGTGATGTGAATAAGGTTTAATAACTAATGCATGTTATTGACTAAGCGCTCTGTTAAGTGTTGTAATCACATATCTCTGTTAGTGCTGTGTTGACACCTGAGTCCTGCAACCACCCCTGCCTCTACCTCGGGTGAGACTTCATCTTCTTCGCAGGTGTTGCCAAAAGGGCCGGTAGTTAGGGTTTTTTTGGTGCGCTATTGAAGCATTGAACCCTGGGTCTGCCCTTGTCGCAACAAATGGTTCCATTGTCTGGACCTGAAACTGTGATTGTTGGGAACTAAATAAAAGAGAAAGCTTTGTGCGTAGATATGTTTCTATAGTGTGCAGTATTCTACTTGAATCATGAAGATCTATGCTAAGAAAGAAACCCGATCTGAAGAAAATAGGTAAGATCTTAAAGCTTTGTGCTTTGGTAAAGGTAAGATAAGTGGAAATTTTTTCTTTGAAAGTATGAATCTAGGTATGTTTGATAGATTTTGTCCTAGTCTGAAAACTAGGGCACAGTTAGAAGAAAGAGTTGATCTGAATAGATTTGATAGAGATAATGAAAGATATGTTACTCCTATGCATAGAAAGAATTTTTGGACTAACAAGTGGATGCAGGAACCTAGAAAGCATTTTTTCATATTGCAGGTCCATCACTATGATCCCAATGCGCAGTACAAGAAAGGTTGGGGATCATTTAAAAGAAAGAGAGGATTGACACTATGTTATAATTGCAGAACACCGAGACATCTTGCTAAGGAATTCCCTGGTATAGGTCATATTTGTATTTGTTGTAAATCTATTGGTCATGAGGTTGAGGATTGCCCAAGAATGATTGATAAGGTTGAAAATATGAACCCGAGACAAGAAAACTATAAAGAAGGTCAAGAGGCTAAAGATATGTTAGAAAACCAGAAAGAATAAGAGACTATGTTATTATAGTTAAAAGAAGAAATGAATGATCATAGAGATGCCAGTTTACCATAGATATTGAAAGAAAAGAAGTGCATAGAAAGAAGAATAGGATATTTCGACATAGACTGTGTCTTGGACGAAGAAACACAAGTGAATATCATGCCATAAAGCACTTGGGAAATTTTGGGAAAGCCTGCTCTGGTACCTTCATTGGGAAGGATAGGCTTGTTTAAAGGAAATATGATAACCCTATGTGGAAGAGTTACTAATGTGCATATGATTTCCCATGAAACATCAACTAAAGAATAATTTGAAGTCATTAAGTTCGTTGAGAGAAGCAACCATTTTTCACTTTTGTTAGGAAAGACCTAGATTGAAAGGGATCAGATCAGAAGGAAAGCAGAGGAGGAAGCTACATAACATAAAAAGAAATAATTAAAGGAATTTATAGCTAGAAAGATAGAGTGACTAATAGAAGAACAAGAGGATCAGTCAAATCAACAAAGGGCAAGAGAAGTAGCTGTCGAAGTTGACAGAACACAAGAAGGCTTAAAGAACCTGTTCATACAGGAAAGAAGTGCATCCACCCCAGAAATAGTAAGAAAAGAGGTATTAAATTTGACCCCTCTGAAAGAACATCATAAGTGCGAAGTTATTATGCTAAGAGAAAGTAAGAATAATAATGGAAAGAGGAATCCAGAGACTCAGATCACAGGAAAGAAGGCAAGAAATCTTAGTAAGAAGAAAGCAAAGCTAGAAAGACTACGGTAAGTTCAAGAGAAGACTTCACAGAAGGCAGGCTTGTAGAACTCGAAACTTGCAGGAATAGCAGAACCACGTAGAATGGGACTTCGCCATGACGAAGCTATATGACCATTGGAGACGTCCCGACCGTTAGAATGTCACTCCAGAATGACTAGAAACACAATTATTGACGAAAATATCACCATTGGACCATTGACACTGCGCCATAACAGATGGATGCACATTGATGGACGTATTCCTACCCATTCGAGGAATCCATTACGACGTTGCTTATTTAACCCATCAGATGCTGCACCAGGACCAATTTTTGCAAACTGAGATATCCGAGTTAATAGAGAAATGATTGCATATTGTGTTGTGTTCTCTAGACCTCACCATTCATTTCATTACCTTGTTTGTCCATTCACCTACCCAAGTTATTTTATTACAAGTGTGGATATCGGGTGAACGTAGCGTAGTAGAGAAGTTGGTGGAGGAAATTCTCGTGGATCTCATGACAGAGAAAGTCATGTCTGTATTAATACAAGCATCATCGACCAGAGGATTGCAAGCATCCCCATCGACTGGGCAACGTTCTAGTTGCGCTGCTGAGAAACGAATAAAACACCGTGTTGACGGGCGAAATTGACCGCTCGTCAACTGTAGGAGTGAATCTGGTCCGGGGTTGTCTACTTAACCCAAGACATTTGGATTAATCCACTCCGATGGGTTTAGCGGCTCCGTTGGCCGATCTAAGTCCTAAGAAAGTGAAAAAAAAAACTAAAGAAGATAAAATAACTTAATGAAAAACACTCGTTGAAAACCATATACAAATCTAATATATACTTACAGTTTGCTAACTAATATTTACAAAATATCTCTACTTATTATATGTACAATATATCGAAATGATTGTATCTCTAATGTATGTATAACATTTACAGAATGCAAATTTTAATCTAAATCTGCGAAAATCGAATATGAATTGATTTATTTAACGACAACAAAACTATCATTCAGTTTTTTTGATTTATTTTTATAACGTTTATAAAAAAGAAATGAAATAGCAACTGTATAATTGAAAAACAAAGATAACAAACAGTACAATGTATTTAGATTACAAGAAATTCCTATATTAATTAAACTAATGAAATAAAACGAGGAAACTAACTTGTAATCACATCTCCCATTCGTCCTGCGTACATTATCCAATTTTGCTGTTTGATGAGGTAAACCACAACAGATCTTACAAATGCTTCTCGTAAACACGAAGCAGTAATGATTGAATTCTAATGACAAAACATATAAGAGAAGTAGTGAAAACAATTTTATAATTTCACAAATAGTCACATTGAGATAAATCCGACTGTGAAAATTTGTATATAAATGTTCAATGAATAAAGAAGATTAATCTTCTAATCTCAAATTTGAACAGAGTAATTACTGTATGTGATATAAGGGACATAAAACACAGATATCATATAAATTTCATCACACCAATCTGCAATAAACCATGATATCTAAAGTAGTCACAATTTAATTACAAATCGACATGACCATAACTTGAATAAAAATATGATATATCGAAGCTAAAGTTGTGCAAATATCAACTTCCATTCAAGTCTGTCAATCATAAATACATATTTTTTGCTCCTAGGCAGCGATGGTCTTCAGTTTACAAAACAACATATTTATATAGGTTACAGGATCAAAACGTTTCTTGTTGATAATATCTAATTTGTTCCAAAAAATGTGGGGGATGCAACCTCCCAGATTCTACTTGATATAAAAAACTAACAACCTATTCTAAAACAACATAAAGATAGCATGCTGAGAGATGCCAACAGTGCTTCAAATATCCTTTAGAAATCGTAGGTTCCTGAAAACACATAAGAATAAAGGATTTTAGATGCATTTTCAGTTATTAAAACAAGTAATTCGAATTTTTGTAACTAGCTACAGAATCTCACGATTCTGTAGCTAGTTATAATTATAGCCAGAATCATATTTTATTGAATCAATAAAAAAAAACTAAAGGTAATCTATGCAAACAAATCATGTATTCTAATTTGAAAAAGACAAAATCATCCTAAACTTATTTTTTAAAAATCACACCTCAAATTAAGGGATTCGACTTAATCAAGCAATCTTTGAATTTACTATGGCAGTCGTTGCTTCCACGTTCTTAAAAACAACAGACCCTGTGGTTTTTTGTCGTTTATCTTTGGTTTGAGCTACGGATTGAAGTCTGTCATTCTCTTTCATTAGCAAATTCACCTGGTCTTCCAAGGATTTAAGCTGAGACTGAAGTAAAGGCACATCTTTGTAATACCTATCGATCCATGATCGACATTCGTTACATTGCGGCTGAATAGACTGTGTATTAGCAGTGATAGTATTAACAGGTGGGGAATTTTCCATTTGACCTGTAGGTTCATTATTGAGTTTGATTCTAGGGAAATCAGGATTGTCTTTTAGACACGGTGGAAGGTTTGTAACATAATCATAGGGTTTATTAGAGCAAAGTCCATACGAATATGGATATTCTTCAGTCATGAATCTTTCAATTTCTGAATCAGAATCCTCGCTTAACACAATTTCATTTTGGTCTGCACAGGGCTTGGGTTTATTTCGGGCACATCGTGAAACCCAACGAGCGACCCTTTTACTCTTATAATTGATATCAACATTGCCTTTACACTTTTTTCTTATCGATTTTTTAACAGCCTTAACACCACCCTTGGGATACGAATTTGGTAGAGTGTCGGGTTGGGTAGTGTCAAGATAGGTCGAGGGTTCCAAATTGGAAATAGGATCACAGGGCAAGAGTGAAGGAGGAGAGATAGTAGGCTTGACGAGAGTTTCTGTGACGACGGGCTTGTTAACCTGTCCCAACTCACTGCTACCAAAACCATTTTTTAACAGAAAAGCATCCCAACAATCATCGTTTAATTTCAACTGATGTATAATAATAATCTTGATCAAACAATGGTGGAACAGGCTAGAATCAGACTTCTGACTTTTAAAATGCTTTGCCATTTTGTATAGACTTCGAAGGAGAAAATAGGGCATGTTCAGGGGGAAATCGATAAAACTCATGAGAAATCACAGGTGATACAAGAAAACCAACCCATATCTCCCCTCATAGGTAAAAAATTGTTTCACAATAGCTAACAGATCATGCCATCTAGGTTTTAGAGCTGAGACAGGCATACCTCGGTCGCAGCTGGTAATCCTCCTTGAGATGAATAACAATGACCAAGGAACCTCTTCAACCTTTGAGTTTTTGAACCACTCTTTCCCCACAGCTGGTAGACCGATGGTTTGGCTAATAAAAAATCCGTTTAACTCAAGTTGGACGTCTCCTATTTTTTCTCTGCAACCATCGAACGTCAACGTGAATTCTTGAGCAACTGTTAAATTAAAACCCTCGAACTTTTCAACAAACACACGCCAGCCATGCCTCTCAAAGTCATCTCTGGCATTATCAAACGATAACAATGTCTGAACACCGTTGGGCTCAATCCTCACCACAGGAGCCATGGCTAACAACAAGGAATCGACATGGGATTCGAAGATAGGGTTTGACAAAATAAACACAGAGCCATTGCCACGAGCTTAGCCAATGCAATGCAAAGACAGCTCAAAATGGTAGGTGGGAGCATTAATTACCATGCGTGTGAGAGAAGTCGTGTAGATTGAGGCCATGAAAAATCATAATACCACGTTGTACTTGGAATAACACCTCGGCATAATGGTACGCACAAAGATCATAACAGTTGAAAAAAACAATATGCATATCCACGATTTGATCACAAAACTAATATGCCAAATAAACAATTGAATAAATTTTTTATAAATCAAAACCCCATTAACATTAGTCGAATTCTAAATGTGTGGCGGTTTAATACTCATATAACCAAGGCGTGTTCAATACCAAGGGGTTATAACCATGAAAACAACCATGTTCATAGCAAAATACGACAATTCGATAATAGACCATATGAACATTAACCCTTTAATGAAATCAAACATGAATTCCAGTTGTGAGTTTTCATGCTTACAGTCATGAAAAAAAAATAAAAAAGCAGGTACATAAAAAGCGACGAGTAACAAGTGTCGTTTAATGAGAAAGGTTGTGACGAGTAACAAGAATTTAAAAAACCTTGTGTAGGCAGCTTATAAAAATAGAGATTATATTATTGCTGCCAACACACCACGATGATCTGGCTAACACAAAGCAGATCCTGTTGGTATTGCATGACTATATCCCACCTCTGGATGGCACGATTAACCACGATAGTGTCCCATGTGATTTTGAATACACGCTGATCATTGTGTACCTCTCAAAGGGGATATTCATAGTTGGACCCCAGTTGGGAATTATCCCAGCTCTCAATATCAGTGACTTCAACCTGAGAGACCAGAAGAACTATGTGATGCTCACGCTGCATAGGTACCTGATGAAGATGACTAGGAAGAAGCCCAAGATAGTTCCCCAGTCATGGATTAAGGAGCTCACGGGATCCAATATCTTGAAGGTGATGATTATTCCCCACTTCGGCCGACAATAGGAGGTTAACTCTTGCGTTAAACTCCTCCTGTCGTGCTACCATGGAGGGTATCTATGTCTTGACAGGTGTGTGACTATGGATCCGATGATGATCCACTTGATCATTAGATTGAGAATGCAAGGACCAGACCCTCTCCAGTTCTACCCAGGGAATATGTCAGATAGATCCTTGGCCCAACGTATAAAACAATACTATGGCGATGTAGAGAAGGGGAATCAAGGCTACAAGGCAGCCTCCATCCAAGATGATGCAGTGCGCCTTGCTTGCCAAATGATCACTGGAAAGCTTGTCAGAAAGAACCAGGTGACACAAGTCACAGGTTTCGTAGTCGACCTCACAAGGAAGTGTGTCGAAGGAATGCAGATGAATTGGGCGAGTTACCTCTTCAACGAGATGGAAAAGGACTATCGGGAAGCGTAGGACCAAGGGTACGAGTTTCACTTTAGTTGGTTACTGATTTTAATCACATTTGTTGCCTGACAAATGTTGGAAGGATAAGCCTTCCCAGAAGTCGATCCATCAGAGCCATTGGTCGTAAGGTTCTCCACCTTGTGGTACACAATTGATATGGTGAAGAAATGGAAGTCGAATGTGGTGTTTCATGCTTACTACCTACAACTGAAGCGTGCCATTGAATCATTCCCCCGAATGACCTCAAATACTTTGCATCAATACATGCCACTAGAGAAGTTTTATGCAGACCAAAATTTCATCTACATAACCACATGTAGAGATGAAAGTAAGGAGGAGATGCAATCTTATTATAAGTTGATCGAGGAAGACATGGAAGAGATAACCAAAGAATGGCCAGCAGAATTCCTTGTACCAGTCGAAGATGCAAAAATCTTTGACCCCGACATCATCAGAAGTCGTTTGGTCACTCAGACTGAGTATGATGGACAGAGCAACGTAAAGAAAAAGAAGAACAAGGAGGAAGTGTAGGACATAGAAAGTGATGAGAAGGACATCGCATTGGAGGAAACTTTGCCTGAATCACTTGTAGGAGGAGGAGGAGATGAAGTAAACCAAGAGGAAGGAGGGGAAGAAGGAAACAAGCAAGATAAAGGTGAAGTGACACCACCAAAGGATACCCTTACAGAGGCCAAAACATCATAGAAAAGGAAGGTTTCTTCGTAGAAACCCTCAACATGGAAGAAGACCCGAGCTAATAAGCCTTAGTCGCAGAATGTGCTCACAGTGGACGGTATCCAACTCATCATCACAGATATAGAGGATTCCTTAGAGGATATCCTACAGACACATGAAGAGAATCAAGAAACACTATATGAAAGAATCGAGAAAGAGCCGAAAGACATACAACAAGCCCTTCACTCGAGCCGTGTAGTGTCTATTACATCATCGTCATCAGAAATTGTAGAATTGGGGGATGATCCCATCCAATTACGAAGGCTAGAAGATGCAACCGAGGCTTGAATTCATTGAGTCAAAGAAGAAAAGGAGAAGGACATAGAGGCCTTGAAGCAAGAAAAGGAGGAGGCCTTAGAGCAACTTCAAGTTGCGCAACAAGAGAAATATTACATTAGGGAAAATTTCAAACAGGACAAAGAGAAGATGTAGAAAGAAAAATATTAGTTGCTTGCAGAGAAGACTGTGGTCAAAGAGGCAGTGACTAGAGCACTTCACTCTTTTCCAGGCTTGGCACAGGAGGAACCAGATTCCACTGAGATGCAAGTGAGGAAGCTCACTAAAGCCATTCAGCAGCTTCAAGAAAGAGTAATGGAGCTAGAAATCCAAGCAGCATTGAGCACTCCATAAGAAGTGCACAATCAGAGGGAAGAAGATTCTAGGAACGTAGTAGAAAGAATCAAGGCATTGGCCTCAGAGTGTAAGAAATTAAGTAATTGAAGTGTGCAAAACTATGAGCACCTTGGAGAAGATCTAGAGCTGAGGAAATTGGAAGCACAACTCCAGGAGGCGAAGCAACAGGCGTCCATCGTACAAACACAAATGAAGTTGGTTACTGTTGTTGAGGATATGAAGAGGTCGTAGGAGCAATGCGTAGTCCAGCAACAAGTTACTGCTATCCAGAGCAAGGTTATGAAAGTCACACAAAGACTCCAGTTGGTGTAGGACGAAGCCTGCATGATTTTTGAAGAAGTTGAAGGACAAGGCTTGCAGCTAGACCAACTGGTTGCGATAGTGGAACAATGCCTAGAAGGGCCTTTTACTGAGAAATTCATTCATGAGTTCTTCGAGCAGGAGGCTCTAGCGAAGAAACAAGTCGAGGTAGCTCAAGCTAAGATCAAGGCCTTTGAATCAACCCTAGCCAGATCTGAGTGACTCAGGATGAGTCACAGGTGAGTGTTGGGGGCCTGTTGGCCCTCAACCAAGTTTTGAGAGAACATTGGTCGTGTTTGACCATTTTTAGGGCTTCGACAGGCTGGTCGAAGATGGAGCACCCAAGCGAAGCTGAGATCACAAGATATCACTCGTTTTGCGGGCTTTTTGGGTTATTATGGTTTATGTAACGAGTATGGGATGTCGACCCATGAGTTTACCCATGTTTAGGCCCTTTTTGTAATGTATAAATAGATAGCTAAGCGATGTAATAAGGAGTTACTTGTGTGATCATCTTAGTGCAAGAAGGTGAAAGTGTTAGCTATGTGCAAATACTTGTAATTGGCTTAGTGCAAGAGAATGTAAGTTTCTCTATGCACAGACAATCTATGTAAGGTTTTGTGCTATTGAGGAGTTGGCTATGTGCCTTGAACTGGTTTTGAGTAAGGTGGATCTAGTGTTTTGTATGTACATCACCTGTCCAGTGCGAAGTTGAGCTCTGTGGATTTGTGCACAACAACAAAAGAATGTAGAAATATTGCAGACTAATAAAGAAGAAGAATATTTGGTGGACGTAGCCCCAAACTAAGGTAAACCACGTATATCCTGTGTTGATGTGCTTTGTGCAATAATGTTATGTTGTTTATGTATTTACTTTCTTAGTGCACTGATCTTGATGCATGGTAGATATATCTATGGATGCTTAGTGCTTATGTATGATGAATTCTAGATCTCAGTTGATGGTATGTGCTAAATGATTGGATGTGCTTAATCTTGATTAATACGAGTTGATTTGTAATAAGGGTTTACCCTGCGATGTGAATAAGGTTTAATAACTAATGCATGTTATTGACTAAGCACTTTGTTAGTTGTAATCACAGATCTATGTCCCATATTGGTTGTAGACACTTGAGTCCTGCAAACCCCCTACCTTTACCTCATGTGAGACTTCATCTGCTTCGTAGGTGTTTCTGAAAGGGTCGGTAGCTAGGGTTTTGTTGGTGCACTATTGAAGTGTTGAACCCTGGGTCTGCCCCTATCCCAATAGTTTTTCTAGTGGATCTAGGTGTTGGCTACTTCTTCATTGAGAAATTGAATCTTCACGCACAAGTCCTCTAATGTTTGGTTGCACCTTGAAATGATTCCCAGCAAATCACTAACCTCTCTGAATATTTTTGTGCATTATGGAGTCCTTTTATGCAAGGTTTATCTTGCGTTGTTTCCTTTCAAAACAATTTTCTCCATTTGGTCTTGTATCTTCCTAGGTTGTAGTTTGTATTCTCACTAACTATCCCGCAATTATACTTCAATATTTTCTTCTCTTTCAACCAACTTTGACTAGGTTACCTGAAGTAATTAGATTTGCTCCATAGGCTTGCTTGTTGTGCTAGATGCTAGTAGCTGAGGGGCTATCTTTATGACTATTGTCCAGGCCTCTGTGATTTTTTCCTTTAAATTTTCTACCTGAATCTTTGAATATTCCTCCTGCGTTCATTGTGCTTGCGCAAGGAGTTCTTCTTGTTTCCATAAATCGGCTTCTCGTTCGGCCCAATGGATATTCTGATCCATTTTCTCAATTGAGGCTCTGATTATGCCCACCAGCTACGTTGTCAGAAACTGAGCGAGATCACCCAATGAAGGAGTGACATCTAGGGGTAATCATGCTTGTAGTGGTAGTCCACTATCCATCAAATGATCAGATGGTGTCTCCACCTATTCTTCCCCTGGGGATGGACCTTGTAGTTGATCTAGGAATCACTGTCGATTCTGGAGTATTGGCTCCAACTATTCTTTTAGGGATGTTGCGCTCTTCCCTGATGTGGTTTGGGGTTCTTTCTAAACTGAATATGCTCTTGCCCCTGTTTGTAATGAAACTTTTGGAGTCTAGCTCCTGATAATGGGAATCTCAAAATTGACTATTGAGAGAGGACTTTGGGTGCTTGGAACTTGTGGTATTGGAGTAGAAGTGGTGGAATTTCATTTTTCCAACTCTCCATCGAAGGAAGAGTGCCCCGAAATAGGTACCAACGGAGTGACTAGATGGCTCAAGGATTCAATGGTCAGGGTAGTATGTTATGGTACATTCTCAAAAGGGTTGGGGAGTTCTAGCTGCATGGGCTCGGGAAAAGTGTGTTGGGATGGAAAGGTGGTGTATTGCGGTGGCGATGGGGCTTGTGGTGGAAATGGATCTTGCTCAGTGATGATGGTTGTGTAGGAAGTGGTGTATGGTTTGTGATCATCTATGATGTTAATCATAGTCTGGGCAGCGCAAGTGGCGGATCTGGTATGAGGTAGAACTATGGATATGGGTTGTGGGTTCAATATTTTAACAAGGGAAATACATTTTTGAGGTTTCTTGGTTGAAACATCCCCTATGAATGTAGTATCTAGGATGTCATTGACATCATTCCCTTATAGCACGACTTGTTCTGGGAGCTGCGAAAACATAGGCAGTGTCTTATTCTTCCCCTCCAGAGGTTCCCAATCGTCTTCTTCCTCTGAGTCTGATGACATCTGGACCTTCTTCTTCTTTTCTATTGGGATGAAACTTGACCCCACTCCTTCTTCCTACCCCTTTTTCTTTAGGATATCTGGTGGAAAGAGATAATGGATGCCAGACTTGCGTGGGTTGCACTTAACACCAGCCCATGAAATGAGTTCCTTGTTGAAGGCTTCTTTTTCCAAATAGAAGGGTAACGACATCGTATGGAAGTCCTCAGACTTCGCATGCCTCAGCCAAACAAACCTGTAGTGTCGATTTAGCCTGAATGTAATGTTCTGGGTATTAATATTCAACAACTCTTGTGGTATGCGCAACCGCTGTGTTGCATCGATAAGCTGGTTGTACCACTTCGGGAACGCTGCATTGTTGAACTCCATATTCTTGGAGTCTGACCTTGTGTGCCAGGGCTCGAACATATTGGCTAGGAGATCCTTGTCTGTAGGTGAAAATTGTCTTCCTAAGGGTGACGTCCATTTCCACATTGCGAATGTGACTAACATGTGGCCATATGTAAATGTTCCTCCTTTCTCTTGAGCCTCCTCACACGCAACTAGGAGTTCCTCTAGTAGGTAGTTGTACCATTTGAACACAACTCCATTTATGTAGAAGTATGCTATGAAAAGGGCATCTAAGGTTCATTCACCCTTGTAGTACGAGCACATAACCTTGCTATCGATCACGTAGCAGGCTGTCTGGACTGTCTCTAGTAGGATTGGGTCGATTTTGGCCGTCATTATGTATGTAATTTCTCATACAAGCATACTTTTCCCTTATTCTTCCCATGCTTTCTTGTGCCTTGGAAGCCTTTTGAGACATCCTCACCTTCGAGGGATAGTTTGGTGAGCTGGTGGATTTCCTCGGCATGAATCAGATATCTTCTATCAAGACATAAGCTCCTGTCATGCACCCGAATGATCAAAAACTTGGTGCACCGTGCAACCTCACCTGTAGTTTCGAAAACCAGTAGATCCCTAAGGTTCATGATGGTTGAATTGAACAGGTTGATGAACTCTGGCTTTGACAAAAATTACATGCCTCCCATTGCATCGGGAGACAAGTCATAGAATACACTTTCATCTATGGGAACAATACTTGGTCTGTCAGGTCGAGGTCAAGGAGTTTTACTTGCTTGGTGTTTCCCCTGACATCACCCATGATATCGACCCAGGGATCAAATGGATCGTTTGGAATTGCCTTATTTGGAGATGAGGTTTAGCCTCCTATTTCTCTTGGCATTTTGGATCTAGATTGGTTAGAAAAATAGATGGAATGAGTAGGGGCTCGGGGTCGTGACTGAGGAGCAGGGTATTTCACAAGCGAGACAAGAGTGAAAATAACGCAAGACAAAAGATAACTGATGGAAACAATGAATCTTACTCGTGAATTTGCAAAATATTATACGTGGGATAACTGAAGAGATTTGTAATTACTCCAAAGGACACTCATTATTAAACGATAAACACAATCTCATGCTTAGGTGTTCGACGAGACTGATAACGGGGTAAGATCTATAGGGTGATATTGACACTTAATGAATGAGATGACAAGGACATGGTCAACCTGAGGGATTGTCATTTTACCATTTAAGGATCCCAACGAGGATTCTGATGGTATCTACACGGATCATGCCTTAATGTATTAACAAAAAGGTCTAACGGGTTATTGTAGCTACCATAAAGTGCATGACTGGACATGATGCGTGTGGCACATGGGTTCTGATAGAGTTCATATTCTCCCCCCCTCTGACCATAATGGGGGTCCCTGCCATATTTAATGAGTTCATTTAATGTAATGGTGGTTATTCCTATCTTTTGTGGATGAGTAATAGGTTCTACACAAAAGAAATGCTTAGAATGAAAAAGAAGTATATGTCGTGGCACAAAAATGAACACTTCGACGTTATTAAATGAATTAAATAAATTATAGGAAATCAAAATCTAACTACTATATATGATCCTTTGGACTAGAGCAACAATCCTTTGGCTCAATCATGAAAATATATGGTTTTTTGAGGGCACCATTCACCCATCCTGGTCAAAGGATACCATCTAGTTGCGCTAGCTTGACTGCACCAGAGTGTCGGATTTCGACAACTATGAATGGACCCAACCAATGCATGCACAACTCAACTGGATGTTTCTGATATCGAATGTTGTAGAGTAGTACCTTGTCCCCTTGCATGAATATTTTGGACTTAATATGCCTGCCATGCCAATCCTTTTGTCTAGCTTTCTCAACTGTTTGATGAAAATCTGCTAAAAATCTCGCTTCCTCAAGCTCTTGCAAGTCTGCAATCCTCTACGCGACTGATTCATCATCTGTCATGTGTGTAACCTGTGTTATATAGAGACTAGGGGTAATAAAATATGTAGGTATAATATCTTCTTTCCCATAAACCAACTGAAATGGAGTATACCTATGTCTCTTCTTCATTGTAGTCCTGTAAGCCCACAAGACTGTTGGAACTCTATCATCCTAGTCTTCCCTATTTGCGCAACATACTTTTGTCAGTCTTCTTTCCAAAATTTTATTTAATGTCTCCACTATACCATTAAGTTGTAAGTGGTATGGAATGCTCTTATGGTGTTGTATAAGAAATTATGTTGTCAACGTTGCGATTGTGCTGCTGATAAAGTGAGTACCTTGATCACTGGTCAAACTTCTAGGACATCCAAACTGAGTGATGACGTTCTCGAAGATAAATCTAGTAGCTGTATCTGTTGAACAGTCTTGAATTTCCTCTGCTTCAGCCCATCTTGTAAGGTAATCCATTGCGGTAATGATGTATATGGCCTTGGAATGTTTAGCCGATGGGTTGATTGGTCCAATAAATTCAACCACCCACTTCTTGAAATCCTGAAGTGCTTTGACTATATGAAGGTGTATTTCATCTCTGCGTGATGGATTTCCTACTATTTGGTAGATGTCGCAAGATCTAACATACACCTTAGTATATTTAAATAGCGTATCCCACCATAATCCTCCTTGAAGTACCTTCTGTGTAGTAGCTTTACCTCCAACATGTCCTCCCACAACTCCATTATGGCATTCCCACAAGATATCTTTCCTTTCGTGGTTCAAGACACATCTCCTAAGGATGCTGTCGAGTCCCAATTTGTAAAGTTGTCTGACAATCAATTGATAGTTTGCTGCGCAAACCACCATATGTCGCTTTTGGGTTGTGGAGTAAGTTTCTAGGTAGGTCCTTGTACTGAGGAAGACACCAATGTCTTCAAGATACTATGGGATGGCCTCAATCTGGAAGAGGTATGCATCTGGGAGTTGATCATCCATTTCTCCACCACTTTTCCTTGAATCCAATATGCAAAGGTGATCTGGACCTACATTTCATGTTCCTAGTTCGACAATTACTTCAAATGAAAACTCTTGAAAAAGCAGTAGCCACCTGCAAATTCTTCCTTCAAGTATTAGTTTATTAACTAGGTACTTCAACGCAGAATGGTCAGTAAAAAACTTGAAATGAGAGCCTAACAAGTAGTGCTTAAATTTTTTCATTGCATAAATCATAGCTAGACCTTCCCTTTTGGTGGTCGTGTAGTTGCGTTCGGATTTCGAAAGTTTTCTGCTGGCAAGGTAGATAGGATGGTCCATATTCCCTTCCCCTGGTTGTGCTAAAATGGCTCCCAAGGTAATGCCTGATGCATCCACATGTACATTGAATTCAATTTCCCAATTGGGAAATATCAAGATAGGTACAATACTTATTTTTCTTTGAGAATGTCCAATGCTTTATCAAATTTTGGTGTCCACCAGAATAGTTCAGATTTCTTCAACAATTTATCTAGGGGTACAGTGATAGTTGCATATCTTTTGATGAACCTACGGTAATATCCTGTATGTCCCAGTGTGGAGTGAAAAAATTTAGCACTTGTAGGTGGCAACATGTTTAGAATGACCGAAAATTTAGTTGGGTTTACCAAGACTCCTTTGCATACAATATGGCTTGACAAGTTGCCATGAGGTACACAAAAAATGAAATTCCTTAGATTCAGAGATATCTGCATTTCATGACATCTATCAAACATTAACCGGAGTATCCCGACATGGTCTTTTAACAGGATGTATATCATCCAATCATCCATGTAGACTTATACAAACTTGTGGATGAACTCTCGAAATGATGTTATCACAATCCAAGAGAAAACTGCATGGGCATTCTTCAAGCCAAAGGGCATTATGTTGTATGAGAATGATCCCATTCAATTATGAATGTAGTCTTCTTCTTGTCTTCCTCTGCGATTTTGACTTGGTGATATCCTGAAAATTCGTCTGTAAACGAATAAGATTCTTTTCCCGCAACCTGATCTAACACTTCACCATTGAAAGGTGTTGGAAATGGATCATGCACACATGCAAAATTCAGACTTATGTAGTCCACAAAGACCCAAATTTATTATGTATCTTTCTTACTCTGGATAACTATGGGGATAATCCATTATGCTTTTTCGATTGGGAAAATAAGTCTTTCCATAAGAATTTTGTCCACTTATTTCTTGACCTTCTCTTCTATTCTAGGATTAAGTCAGTATGGTATGTGCTTCATAGGTCTTGAGTTAGTTTTCAACTCAATTTTCATTTCTCCCATGGCTCCTTTTATACCTTTCAGTTTTGAGTTTTTTTTCGGAAACAAGTCCTCATACTCCCGAAACAGGTTGTGTAATTCATTCATAGTTTTCTCATTCCAGTAATATCCTATAGAAGCTATCTTAGGATACTCTGCACTCCCTATATTAACTTTCCACAACTTTAGTGGATGGTTATAGGAGCTACAGGTGTGAATAGGTATGGTATCCTGAATCTCTCTACTTCCTTCCGTTTCTTTAATGGATAAGTTTATAAGCTCTTCTAAGTCATAAGGTTTTTCCAGGTTTTCTCAACTTTACAACAAAGGTACATGTATCTTATCAATTTCAAGATCCAAACTAGACCGAAGCAAATGAACATGGTCAACACACACCACTGGACTTGATTTCTTTTTTCATATGTCAGTAAAAATTATTTCCTTGATTCTTTAAAGGATTGTGTTGAACTCATGGTACTTACTTGTAAAGGAGAAGTCCTTGAAAAATTGGTCTTGTAAGGTATTCCAACAACTTGTTTGTCTTATGGTCTCCTCATGTATACACCAAGGCTTTGGGATTGGCTCCAACGAATGGAGAAATACCTAAACCCATAGGTCAAAGGGTACTTCCACAACTCTCCACTTCTTTAAGCAATGTTCAATATGCACTTTAGGTTCAGATCGTCCATTGAACAATTGTGCATCTTGAAAATCTATATCCATGTTTTCTTTCAGCTGATCCCTACTTTGGAATCGATATCAGATGGCTTGTTTTATGTCTTTCCACTCTATAATCAAGGCTTTATGGGTGGCCCACAACCTAGCGGGGGTATCTTGCAAGGCTATATCAAGAACATAGATCCTTTGATCCATAGTTATTTCCTCTTCCATGCTGGTAAGAAAAATATGTACCTTTGAGGTACCATTATATGTTGGGTGTTCTCTGACCTTGGTTCTAATCCATCTCATTTCCATGACAGTTGTGCATCGTCTTGAGAATCACTCGCATGAACCCTGCGACCAACCATAAAATGCTACTTCTGAATCCTCATCAGTAGATTTTATGCTTCTCCAACTTGTTGATCTGTATGCAGTGGGATTTATGTAATCTGGTCTCGTTCTTGCTGTTATGGTGTATAATTGGTCAAGAGCATCTGATTCCATATTGTGGTCCACTGGTTCAATAAATCTAGGCCCTAAACATGGATCTAAGGGTTGAACTACTTTTATCCCATCTGCTTCAAACGTCATGGTGTCCCTCTTTAGATCAATGATGGCATAGTTTCCATATGCCCAATAAATTCTGAGTAGAGCAGGGTAGAGATCCTTATCTCCCATGATTTCAATTACCTCAAAATTGGTTGTGGTCTTAACTCCCGCAACATCTATTTCCACATTTTCCAACCTTCCTACTAGGAAAATGCAGTACTGGTTTTCCATTCTCAACTGGATGGGGGAATATACTAACTGAGGTTTTCCCAAATCTTCCCAGGTATTTTTGGGTAGGATGTTGACATCGGATCCCAAATCTAGCATGACATTTTGATTTCAAAATCATCTAGTTGGGCTTCTAACCTAAATTATTTTCCTATTCTCACCTTCCTTATTTGTATTCTCTGGGTATTCTTCTCAACGAGGTTGGTCCTTAATATGGCTTATGAGGTTCCCTCATTTCCCAGTATTAGGTACAGGGTGTTGCACAACTTCTCCGTAAGTTGGTCATCCCCTAGGATATCAAAGAACAATTGAAACCAAATATTGATTACACTTTGAGACTGCTCAAGGTGTCTCCTTGGAATTGCAAATTTTTTAGGTGTGGGTGGTGAGGTAGGGGATTGCGCAAGGTTAGGTTGATATGTGACTTTAGGGGGATTATCCATTATTTCTGGAGTGGGGATTCTCTTAAATATTTCTATTGCATTTTTAAAAACACCTTTTGTCTCACATGGTCATACCTGTCATATTTGGGAACAACTTTCTAAATCTTGGGTTGACTGTCTACATCCACCCCAGTTTTATCTCCTCCATGAATAATGATGTTAATATTAGGTAGATGTCCCTCAATTCCCCTTTTTAATTTTGAGCTTATGATATTAGCTCCTCATTTACAAACCCGATCCTCCCATTTCTTGATCAACTCTGGGTAGTCTTCAGTTGCATGCCCATTATTAATTTATTCCTGTAGTGAGAGCACCATGGCATTCTTGGATGAGGCTAGTCTCTGGCCAAGTGACCTTGTTCATTACAATTGTAACACCGAATTGGCCCTATTCCTCCATTTCTTCCTCCTTTGAATCCACCTATCGCCACCTCCCTGGCCTCTTCTAGGTCCTTGGGGGGTTTCATTTATTATGAATGTTGTCCAGTCTAATCTGTCAGCAAGTGAGTCCAACACTCTAAATTGATTTGTGGCATGGGTTTTAGATGCACAAAACTCAAAATGTATTCTATTGGGTGCATTCATGTACTTATTCATAATAGGACATTTCCTTGGTGCATGCCCATGTGTTTGACAAATCTCACAATACTCAGTTGTCTGAGATTTTTGAGCACTTGGGAAGGTATTGTATAGCCTTGGCACATGGAATGGTGGAGTCAAATATACTTGCGCAAATCCTCCCGTTCATTTTGGAGAGGGTCCCACTCAAATTGT
Organism: Picea engelmannii; assembly: GCA_009831015.1. Classification (NCBI taxonomy): domain Eukaryota; kingdom Viridiplantae; phylum Streptophyta; class Pinopsida; order Pinales; family Pinaceae; genus Picea; species Picea engelmannii. The sequence continues at coordinate 573,919 of ML780485.1, forward strand.
GAGGAGGTACCATTCGCCTCATGCGTGGACATTCATTTTTTAGATTCCATTTAGTGTAGCATCCTGTGCACCAAACCTGAGGTCGTCCTGGTCTTGGGGTGGTTAATTATTGAATATTTTTCGTTAATGTCGATATTTTTCCTTGGAGTTGCAACAAATTTACATCTATTGGAGGCTTGTTCATCCTCAGATTCCCTAGATAACCTGTTATGGCCTCAATCTTCATTGAATTTTCCAAGGCATCTATTAATGTGGCTATCCGTTGTTTTGTTAAAGGAATTATCGTCAGAGGTAGTAATCCTTGGATGTACCATTCCCTTTGGTGATCTTCGTGAATTAGATGTGCTAGTCTCCCAATTACAACTTTAAATTTCTGGTTGTACTCCTAGGTAGATTCTCCTTCCCTTTGTTGAATCTCTCACAACTCATAGAGGGGTTGTTTCTTTGACTGAGGTAGTTTGAATTTGGCGATGAACCTCAAATGAACTTTTCCAAAGGTGAACGCATGTCCTTGCACCCCTAGTTCAATAGCCTTCATATACCATTTGAGAGAATGCCCCCTCAAGGTAGTCTAAAACTCTACTAACTTGTTTTCATCGAGAGTCCCTCTATACCTCCATATGGCCTCACACAAGAACCAACGTTGCTCTACATCCTCGTCCCCTTTACCCCAAAATTTTGGGTATTGGGTGATTGATCCTCCCATATTTCTAGCCATTGTGGGTCTCACTACTCCTATTATAATGAAACCTAATGGTCCTGGTTGAGATATGCCTGGGGATCCCAATATCCTCCCAACTTTTACACTTATAGATTGGTTATGACTAACTAGATGCGATGGAATAGAAGTAGAATAAGTAAGTGACGTATAATTTATCACGGGTATAAATGACACCTGGGGAACGAGTTATTAGGGGCTAGTTCCATTGACTTCTAGGCGGGTTTATTTGATTTGGGGGGTCTCATTTTCTTCCTCTAGAGAATCCTTCTCTTCCTGCTTCCCAATTTTTCCTAATATCAGGACTGAATCTTCTTGGTCACCTGCAAGGTCCATACCTGCGTCATCTTCCCTTGCTTCTCCACACTCTTCTTCTCGTCCACCCATCTGGGGACTCCTTTGTTTCTGTGATTCTCTCTACTGTAATCTTAGATTGGTCAGTATTTCTTTTCTTCTTACCTTTCTCAACTCTTCCTTATTTATTTCATCTGTTCCTCTTGATCTAATTTATTTCCGCAACACCTCAGACTACTTCGCTGATTTCTTTACCTTTCCATGCCACCACTTCTCAATAATGGAAGATCTCCTTAAGGATAACTTGTTTCTTACATTTGTTTCTTGATCTTCCCCCCATATGTCAAAGAACCCTTTCCCCTTCTCAAGTCATGGTCCTACCCCAGAATCACCCTACCCCAAGCATAGGTGTTTAGGCTGCCATCTCAATTGAGGGAGTAGTTATCATCCCCTCCTCCATCAAGAATACTTTGATCCATAGGGGAATTTCCCTCAGCAGTCTCCCCCTTCTACCTTTATTGAAAATTTCTTCCTCCATGAAAAACATTGGTGATTCTCAGCTGCGAATTCAATGATATATCCCTCCAAAGTCTTATTAACCCAGAAATCGACCGCTCACGTAATCTGGTGATTGAGATGACGAAGTGTTGCAATCTTCTCTGTATCCCAAGTACATATATTCTTGACGCGTTCTTGGAATTCTATAACTTCTTGGAGCCGATCTATCTAATGGAATAATTCTTCTGAGAACTTTACCCAAAATATCTCATATTGGTCGCTCGATCTTTTTGAGTAAAGACATAATCTCTTATATTCTTCTTGCTTTTAACTCTCAACTTTGCTTTCTTCCATATAAAGGCATCACAATTATGTTCCCACCATTGTCGAATCTCAGATCTATATATCCATGAAAGCGTTCTCCTCATAGGTTCCCTTTTAAAACACAAGTCCCGACAACATAACCATTTTGTTGGTGCAAAAGTGATCAGACTAGGGTTCTTCTCAAGTTACCAACATAAGGTATCGAAGTAGTCTAGAGCACTGGCATTTTTATCTTCCTGGGAGGGAAGAATTCTCACCTAAAGTGCAACTGAGATGATAAAGAGAGGGAAGATTAAGGATAATACTTAGACATATCTCTGAGTGATCAAGATTCATATTAGTCTTTCACAAGATAGATTAAACTTATAGCAGTTCTGAACATTTCCTAACTAAGAATAAAGAAACCAAGGTTGTGTTGCCATTCATAATGAAGCAATTTAAGTATATCAGACATAAAAGATATTACAGAGAAATAATCAATACATTTAGAAGACTAAATACACATGATATATTCATATTTATTTGGGTCTCCCACTATATTATCACATAACATGTTTCCTCTCAAAATACAAGATCAGTCAGAGTTGCGGATACAAATTGGTCATGCCAAAGCTAATATCAAATGCTCTGTACTACTGAGAGATAGGTTCATATCAACTCCTTTCTCTTTCGATGCTACAACGTGACATGACTCCGTTACATTCTTGGTATGGTTCTGAACTCAGAATCCAGAACTTTAGCTAAACTAACAGTATGAACAATTACAATAGTGAATCTCTCCACAACATCAATCCTATCCCAACCTTAATAACAACAACCCTAGTGACAACAAAAATAATAAAAACCCCTTTTACAATCATATCAGTCTCATATATATATATATATATATATATATATATATATATATATATAATCCGATCTTTGAGTTTGTTGGATGAGAACCCAAGAGTTATCTCTTCTTCTTGATCTTGTTGTAACTTCTTTCCTCAAAACTGATGTTGCACTATCCTTCCAACCACTTTCTATTTATTCCTTTATTCTTTTGTCCAGCTCCTCATCATCGTGCACAACTTTTGTTCTCCAAAATGAAGATGCAACATATCTTGCACAACTTCTATTCATCAAAATGAAGGGCCCAATACATTTCTTGTATTAGTTATAGGAGCATAAATATTCTCACTAGAGTTGGGGAGACTCTATTCACTGATCAATGTTTATGGACATTATGAATATATGGTTCAATTTTGGGTATCATTGCTTTCAAATGATTTTGTTAAAAATGAAAGAACATGGGATATTAGAGGAATCAAGGTTAATAGGAGTTAGTTTCTAACTTATCTTTTGTTTGTTGATGATTTCCTTTTGTTCTATGATGGATCCTTGAGGGAAGCCTCTAAATTAAGGGAATTTCTAAATTTTTATAATACAACCACTAGTAAGGAGATTAATATGTTCAAGTCTCTAATTTATTTCAATGTTATTGAGAAGGCTCAAGAGAGGTTATTTCTTCAACAATTTCATTTTCCCTTAGTATGTATTGGCTAGTGTGGAAAGTGGGTAATGGAGAGAGTGTAAGAATTGGGTAGACCCTTGGGTAGGCTATGGGAACTCTTATTGGTTACCAGATGAATTGATATAAAACTTGTAGGGAATTTTCATTTATACGTTATATCATGTGGTGGATCATGTGTCATAAACATATGGCATCAAAGGTATATATTAACAAAATTATTGAGATTTTCAAGAGAGAATGTAGCACAATGGAAATGTTATGTGGAACTTTATCTCATATTCATGTAAGGATTAGGGATGAAGCATATAGTTTGGTTTGGTCCAAGAATCCTATTATAAGATAATAGATTGAAAATACAGGGTACAAAACTATGTTATGTAATGCACAACAAGACAAAATCATGGTGGTGGAAGCTCGTTTGGAATACTATAGCTCCTATGAAGACACATGTTTATATGTGGCTGGTTTTGAGAGACAAGGTACTTATTTGAGATCATTTGCAAAGGAGAAGTAAGCAAGGTCCTAACATGTGTTCACTTTTTAAGATGGATGAATAAATTATCACCCATATATTAGTGAAATGCACCTATATTAGAGTGGGTTGGGATAAGGTGCAAAATCTGGTTGGAGATAGAGATGCATGGCAAGAGGACTCAGTGGAAAAATATTTGAAGTTCGCACAAAGGGGAAAAGTACATACTTGAACTTTGTCTCCTATACACACACACACACACACACACACACACATATACATATGAATTTTTCAACTATCCAAAATTGTCTTTGGATAATTTGGCATTCCAAGGGAGGGCATTGAGTTAGAAATTGGATATGAAGAAATCATTGATAATATTATGATTATTATTATTTACAATTAAGTTATAGATGTAGGAGGAGAAACATTGGTCTCTTTTTCTCCTCTATTCATTCTATTTTTTTACCTTTTCACTCGTTTCAGGCACTAGGGTTTCTTGAGAATTCTTTAAGTCTAGGGTTTCATGGTTTCTACTCTAAGGAGGTAATGAGTTAGGTTTTGATGAAAAACCCTAGGGTTGTACCTAATGAGGAGGATGATAAAAGGAGATGCCTTGCATGAGGCCAAGGAGGACTTGTTAGTGATCTTTTCTTATTAGGACTCCACTCTACTAATTTAATGAATGGATATGGCCTACATATCAAACTAGGTAGTTAATGTCAACACTCTTTGTTAACCTTTTGTGGTTCCCTATGATAAATGTATATGGTGAGATTAGCATTGGAACAACTAGTTTAATGCAACAATTCCATGTTGGTAAGGGCCAAGTGTAAAGTAGGAGACCAATTAACAAAATTAAATTCAAGTTGGAAAAAGAGATGGGAAGGAAGAACAAACCACCATAGAAGGTTAGAGAACCTTCAAAAAACCATCAGAGGGTAGAGTAACATGAAAGTTCAAGTTGTTTTTGCTCCATTTTCCCCCCACATTGATTTTTTTTCCTTATATAATCAAAGCATGGTTACCACCATTTTTAACTATTCACATCCAATTCATGATCCAATGGAGAGAAGGCCCTATGAATGTTGGATGAGGATCCAACTTATCTGTAACATCACCCCAAATATTTTTATTTATTTTTGAATATGGCACTTCTAAACATTGTTTAAATAGTGCTACTGTTAAAATTATTGGTTGGCGTCAAGGTGAACAATAGTATTCTTAATATTTTATTTTCACATGATAGGTTAAAATATCTTAAGCAACAACACTAGTGGAAGTGTTTTTACACCCCAAGGTAAATTATATTAATTTTACTTGTTTAATAACTTGATATCCAAACTCTAGTTGTTCTTTATCTAATATTGACGATATAGTAACCCCACTTACTTACCTTCATCATGAATTCTTCCAGGTTATGGTTCTCAAAATGGTAGTGGCACACACCAACTCTTACACATGTATATTATTCGTCTGCCCATTGAATTGGTCAAGTTAGTATTTAACACTTCCTTCTCAATTCTAGAATTACTCTTAAGGATGGGCAAAACATGTATAAACTATCCTAAGGTTGATATCCCCTTGATCTCAAGGGTTGAAATCATATTCCTTTCCAAGGTTATTATACCTAGTTTACCCACCAAATCTTATTGATCTCATTGGCATAGTTTAAGGTATTGAATTTTATTTTAGTCTTAAACATATCTCAACTCCCATCCTTTGGATTACAATACCAAAGATATAAAAATAATATATTTAGTGCAGCTTTTGTATGATGTCCTCCATACAAGGGTCAACCTGGGGTATGGCACTTCGATCACATAGTCTTCAAGAAAAATAGATAGGACATTGAACGCGCCTTTACTTGACATAACCCCTCTTAGCTACTTTTAACAGTTATTCACATCTAATGGAACCCTAGCCATATAAACACTTCCACTCTAATATTACTCACCAATTAAAAACTTGTCACTCATCTAGTCCATAGATGGTGTGAAAACCCATACCTAGAGTTATCGTTTGTTGATATTCATGCCATTAATGGCCATTAATCAGGTTCTCATACTATTAGGGATTCGAATTAGACAAGATTTCCATCCAAGACCTTACCTCCTTTTCATTTTTCAGTATCTTTCAATAAAGAAGGGCTCTGGTTTTGTTCTCACAGAGGCTCATCACTTATTTTCTCGCAAGAAGAAAATGCTCTAGTAAGTATTGTTCTAAGGATATTTGTAACACTTGATTCACACATTGTTACCTGCGTTTATTTTAAATTATTTCTAGAACCAAGTATTCCACCCATGCTAACACTATGTTAATGCTTGGTGGAACATGTTGTAAATAAATTATATAACAATGTTGTCATCGAGAAGGGAAATACCTTCCACACACGACCTAGTACCCTGATTGCAAGCTAAGTAATCATGTGCATCCAATTTTTATGACTATGTTTCATTCCTTCATTTCTTATAGAAATTCACACTTGTGTTTATCTGATTTTGGTTATAATATTGGACTTTATTAACAATATGCATAAACTTATTGACTTGCAAGGAATTCCAGGGTTGTTCCTCGCAAGAGGATTCACTTCCCTTCCAACCCACTCTAGAGCACATGTATCACTCCCAAACCTCGACCATGTTTACCTCTTTACATATGCATTTGGTTTCCATTTAAAGATATCATTGTTGGGATTACTCTTCCACATAGGTTACTCCTTCAAGCATTTTCGGGTAAGACTACTGTCATTTTCAGATTTCGTTTTAATTAATACCCTTTCTCTCACACATTTAATATTCTGGTTCTAATTGGTAACTTTGTCTCCTGTTATAGAGACATATGAAGAGACCCATGATGTCTAAAGAGGACGTTGGTCAAGAATTCGCAGACCCAATATAGGGTTACGACCCCTTGTGCTAACACCATCAACTAGAGAAAAGGTAATCCATGTATCTCTACATACTTAGGAAGGTCATCGGTCTCTTGATATTTATCTTTACCAAACTCACCTCATGGTGACCCAACATGGGTAGGAGGTTCATTACACAAAATTTGGAAATAAAACCATACCCATAACAGTCGTGTAATTTTTATTTACACAGACTCATCTTGTATGGATTATATTACAGACTCAGTATCGTGGGGTAAGGTTCGGCTCCACCTATGAGGTTTGTAACCTCTTAAATATTTGTATAAATTTTAAATTATTTTTTTAATATCATGTCATTTTCTCTTAAAGATCACTACTCTATTTGCAACGAATCGAATGTGCTTTGTTTTATTGAAAAAGATAAATAATAAAAGTGAAAAAAATGACTATGTGTGGATAGCTAAGATGATTCTATAGCTACATAATGTTTTATGGTAAATAGTTTACCAATATTTCTGTTACATACTCAGGGGTTTTTTTTATGGAAATATTCCCTTGTGAACATTTGAAATTTCCCTTGGATTACAAACCCCTCTAACAAGACAAAAAATTACATTTGGACACTACCATTCCTATAGATTCATTTTATCCATCGAAAAAGAGAGAAGGATGGGAAGTATGATGTACCTCGTTTACGATGTTTTGGAAGCTGCTCCAATCCATGAGCTCCAATCAATACCTGCGATGGATAACAATAAACAAATGACTATCTCCTACTCTAATGGATTAGAAAAAATGAATTTATCTATTTATATTAAGACAACCATAGTAAAGCACATGTAAACACATACTTGAAGGAAATATGCCAAGTATATTAATGAGAACTTAAAAGGGAAACTTACAATATTCAAATGATGTTGCAGAAGCCTCTCCAAGTCCTCCTCATCCAACCCTTTATTAAAACATCCACAATCAAAATAACAATTCTTTTGCTGATTTATCCTCCTTTTCACCATGGAAATGCCTCCATTTCATAGTCTTTGAGAGGCTCAACCACATTGAGTATATTTGGAATTAGTTGAGGACATGGATCCAATAGCTGCGATATCTTCCTTAGATGTATCCCTAGAGTCACATTCAAGCCAAACTAACCCAATCCATCCATAATTGTCTTTAGAGGAAAGTGGGATTTTCTCCAATATTCCCTCAACCAACTCAGTTCTCCCTTAAAGTGGATAACATAGCACTACAACTCCCCCCCTAATATGGAAAAGGAGCACTAGCACTCCCTATGTATGAGAAAGGGAGCGTTGATCTTCCCAAATGTCACCAAGATGAGTAATTACCTAGGTAAAATACTTGTTCCAACTTTTATATCATTGGGATTCTTATTCTAACATGTTTTAGGGGTTGTAGTAAGTGTTTTCATGGTGTCGTTCAAGATGTGACACTTAGGAAAAGTGAATGCGACACTTATGAAACTTGTGACAATAAAAGTGTGATACATGCGACACTCACAACACTTGCGACAATGAAGGTGAGACACTTGCGACACTTATGACACTGTCGAAGTAAGGAGTTTTGATGTGTAATAGTGTGTCTCTTATTTCTAGCCATTAATAAAAATTAATTATTATCTATGACCACCAATCCACATGCATATTATTTTCATATTCTCTATGCAAGAAGACAAATTATATTTTTTCTAAAAGAAATTTATAATAATTGTTTCTACAAAACCACCGGAGTCTTTATTTATGTACTTTAAATCATAAGAAACCTTTAACTGAGAGAAATTGCATGTCTAGGGTTTCATATAATATTTCAGGACTACTTATGTTAGTCTATTTCTTTGCTAATATTAATAAAAAATATTTACAAATGAATGTTTAAGTTTCTTCTGCAAAGGATGGCTTAGTTAAGAATTCTTTGATTATTTCCTATTTAAAGTTTCTTTGCAAATTCTAATAGTAATGAACTGACTCGGAAATATCTATTTATTTCCAATTTCACATCAAATATTCAAAAATATATTACTATAACAATATAGATTAGCATCCAACCAAAACCGTCAACATTTGAGCAAATGATTCTAAATAAATAAAATATTAAAAGGTAGATACACATATTAGAACCACAATTATTTACTAGGACAAACTGAGGAGAGAGTCTGGCTCATCCCAACCATAGACTAGAGAAGCTACAGTCTGCTAAGTTTGGCCACCCTCGAGCCAAATACTTTATTCCATAGGAAAAAAATGAGAATCTCAATACCTTCTCCAAGTAGTTTCCATAACTTGGATCTGTCTCAAAACCACCAATCTCTAACTCTACACGAGTACTCAACAACGTCCTTTTTTACACCATACTTGTTTTCTTCTCCCTTGTTTTACCAATTTGAGAATAATATACTTCCTAGGTATTTTCTTTCTTTTTCTAGTTAGCCTTCTCCCTATCTCTTGGGAGTCTTGGACTAACTATTTGCTAGCTTGTTTCCTAACCACCCACATTCTTGGGGGTAGGTTCACACTTGTCCTCATGGACAAAAACCACTTTTACCCTAGTGGTTTCTATCCTTTTTTCACTTTTCCCATGGAATAAAGTATTTGTCTTATCGTATTTGGGTTCTCTCATCAATTTATCTCAAGTAATTTTAAATAAAATAAAAATTAACAAATAATATTTACATGAATTTTTTTCACCAACAATTACTTATGGTGATAAAAAATGTTAATCAAAGTTTTTCCCAATGTCATAATTTAATATTCACAACCACATAAATTTACTCAAATATTTAATTTGGAGGGATGTTACATTATCCAAATAGTAGGAAAATATAAATAAATTAAACAGAAGTGGCAAAGCCCTGCCAGGCAAACTATGTTTGTTATCAAGAGTCACAAAACAAGGGTTAATATTTCCAAACTCCATTAATTGCAAGGAACATTCCACAAGTTCATAATATTCGAAGGTAATAAAGGGAGAGGATGCCCAAACAGGGAGCCATTGACAAAAAATAGGAAAAACATAAGGAAAGGGATCCTTCAATACTATTGATACCTTGTTCTCCATCCAAACTACAAAGTCGGTCAACGTTTTGTTTTGTAACATTTCTTTTTCAAAATGGGTAGGATGTCAACCATATTTTCCCTCTTGTCAAAATATGGCACATGGACTAGTTAAACTAATAAATATGTAATCATTTACTTCTTTCTAGGAAATAAAAAAAAATATCATTTCACATAATAAATATACTTACAAACATGCATATCAAGGCTTATAGACCTTTTTGGCCACTATGGTGTGTGGCACATAGTTTTTCAAGACTATCTTTGGAGGCCTTGTCCCGAAACATACACTAAGTCGATTTAACTACACACAAATAAAATATAAAAATCATTTAAGAAATTTGATATAATATTATGAGAAAATTCAAATACCCGAGGACTCTCCTCACCAGACTTCCTTCGTGCATCCAACTTCTCATATGATTTTACAATTTATTTCCATACTTTTAAACTGACATCAATTGGCCTTTTTTGAGCCTTTTCTTGGGTGAGAGTTTTTTATCTTCTTTGTTTGGTTGCACTTGAATCTCTTGCAATTCTGAGACATTTGTATTTTCACCTTTTTTATTGACCAACCTACGCAAAATTCAGTCTCCATGTCATGAATTACAACTTTTTGTAGGTGCATTGGTATCCTTGAGAATGAAAAATGGAGATGGTCTTTGAACCGTTGAAGGCATGATTCCTTCAACATGTTCACAAAAACCTTCCCAACATCTGACATTCGGATTTCGCCTGAAACCATGTTGTATTCTATCCTTGTATCATAGATACCAATGAAAGATCCAAAACATAGTGTGGTGAAAGAATTTTGGGTCCTAAGAGTGGATTTGACATTGGAGGTATCCTCTCTCTGTTCCAAATTCTTAGAGGTTATCGTCAATGATTTCCTCCTTGATATTTTGCTCGATCCATGAGTGGTTGAGGAATCAATTTATTCCCTTTGATAGGGTTGATTTGCTTGCAATGTTTCAAGGGTGTTAGTAGATCATTTCTCTATGTATCTTGCAAGAATTTTCAAGTCTACACCATCATGTTTTTTAGTGGCCTCCATCCCCAATATCGAATCCAGTGCCTCTTTCTCCTAGTCAATCTCATGTCCCTAGATATATAATATATATATATATATATATATATTTTTTTTTAATTTTTTAATAAAAGAAAAAAAAAAACTAATTTATTTTTGATACAATTAGAAATCTATAAATTGACAATGACTTACCTCATTTTGGATAGAATATGCTTCCTTCCCTATGCTTGACATTTTAAGTGAGCTAGGGAAAATCCCTTATGTCAAGATTTGGGCAAGTTGACTTGGTCACGATTTTCGAAGGTGCTTATTTCTTCTCCCTTCTTCCTGGTATTTTTCCCTCTTGTAATAAGGATAACCAAATGCCAAAATCAGCTTTATATTAGTGTTATTTCAAATACAAAGTGTACATAGTATTCCAAAGAAGATAGTGATTGCAAGAGAAGAGATTATTTCTCAACTGAGTCCTAAGAAGGTTTTTGGTGGCCATATCTAATAATAGTGTTAAGATAAATCTCCCATGCTTACTTTCTTCTAATATTGCAATATATTAGACCATAAAACATGAGTAAATATAGATCAAGAAGTCCAAATATAACAATTGTGAAAGTTGATAATTTTGTTACTTGAAAATTGTGGAAATGGAACTTCCAGCTATGGTGATATTTGATGTAGCATATCGTTCGAAATGGAAATCATGGAAATGGAAATGGAACCTCTGTTTGACCTAAGGAAATATCCATTCTCCCATAGGAAACCCCCAAACCGTGCTTTGGTCACACCCATCATTTGAAAATGAATTTTCCTTTCCCTACCCATGTGATTTTATTATTTTTTGTTTTGAGATATCAGTTGGCACTAAAGTTGGTGCAATCTACACTGACTTTAGCGCCAACTTAGTGAGAAAGAAAATCTATTAGGGGTGCAAGAGTGGGTGCAAACAACACCAGAGTAGCACCTAACCAATGGAAAAAAATGCTTAGAGTAGCATCTACCCCAATTTTGTATTTGTTGGGAAATATGAGTGAGTGACTACTAGTATGGAGATGGCTAGGAGGACTATGGTATGGCATGATGCTATACTCTAGGTTGTGTTTACAAGGATATGGACAACTGGATACACGTATTAGGTTGTAAGTGCATTCCAACTACTGATGAGTAAGTGGATATCAAATGACCAAGGAAACTTTGTTTGTTAAGAGAATGACCTGACTATATGGTGCCCATAGATGACTACAATGGGATTCTATCATGCATAGGTGTCCTAATTTCAAGTGGCAAGCGATGTTGAAATGGAATAATTGTGTGATTAAGAGTGAGAAAAGGTTGGGTGAAAGGTGACACCATTAGCTAAATGATAAGGATAGTCTAAATGGTTGTACGAGGTGTAAACATGGCTATTATTGTAAGATGGATGAGAGGAGTATATCCATGGCTCTAAGAATTATAGATGGAAGCACTCTAGTCATTGACCAGAAATGAGATTTAGGTAGCAATGCATTCAAACTTAGGGTAACAATAAAGGAATTTCAGCATATAGGATGGACCCTACTCTTTAATATGATATAAAGTAATATAGATCTCCATCCCACTCATGAGGCATGTTCTATGTCTCTATGTGGGGTTATAACCTTATGAATCAATAGGCAGGAAGGTCAACATAATAATAGTTGATAACATGGTCACAAATTTAGTTGGGAGTATGAGGATCTCTATAGAACTAAGAAGTGGTCTCATTTGGGTCATTAGATATAATGGATGCAACATGGTTTAGGTGTTAGTCAATCATTTTGTTAATGATGTCATATATAATGGTATTATAAAGGAAGGCTAGGGGATGCCACTTAGATATGAAAATAAGAAGTAATAAGTTAAAAAGATTAAGGCTAAGGAAAAAAGAGCAAAAAGGTCATGAAGTGTAAGAAGAAAAAGGACCAAGCAAAGAGATAATGGAACAAAACCAAAGATACCCTTCAAGTAAAAAAATTGAAATATGAAAAGAAAAAGAAAAATGTAAAGGGTGAATGACATGATGAGGAGCTAAAAAAGAGGATTGAAAATTATTAATAGAAAATATTATAAATGGAACATGTGCAAGTAAATTAGCATCAAACTAGTTTCATATCAAGTTCAACATAATAATGGCTTATACTTGAAAGGAAAATGTGAGGGAATAAGGATAGATCTATGGAGTTATAACACGTTTAATTCATCTCGGGGGACACCTTAGGTGAGGCAACACTGGAGATACCAAAATTCTTATAATGTAGTGCGAGAAGATAGAATGAAAAGAGAAAGGTTCACTATTAAACTCTTATGCATAGCTAACAAATGTTGTGGGCTGATAAGAACCCACTTCGAATGAGTCGATAAAAATATCACTTTTTTTATGACTACTTACAAGAGGTGTAGGTGGAATTAAGGAAGAACCTACAAGGGAAAAATACATATAGATAGTGAGGCAAAATAAATGCTACCCAATCTATGCTAAAATAGCTAGATTTTAGAGCAACAAATAAGTAGATATAGATTAAGGATGACAACCTGTTAAGGGAAATACCTAGTTGATGAAGCATAAGGTAGTAATGATACCAAAGTAATGCTAAGGAAATAAAGGGGAAACAATGATACCTAAGAGGACTTAAGTGGAATATGGACCCACTGAGGCCAAAACCTAGGTGAGGGAAATATTACAATGGAGTTCTTTTGATTAATATGTGTAATAACTGAGATGTCAAGGAGAACTAAGTTAAACTCTTTTGGATAGTATCAGATACCTATGGGTAATGGTGGAATGTAATACCTCTCTCTATAGGAGGCTACCAAAATGTAGATAAGAATATGAGACCTAAATGGAAGTCAATAAGGATGGTCATGGTAAAGAAAAAACAAGAGATAGTAGCCAATGGGGTAAAAATGAAGAGGAAAATGACTCAAGAGACAAGTAGTTAATCAAGTAATTAATCAATAAAAAAAAGATGTACAGTACTCCAATAAAATGAAAATAAAAAGGAAATAATCATGTAGTAACATGGAAAATAAAGAGGCAAAGGAAAACATGCAAGTCAATAACAGTGGACCAAGAAAACATAAAAAATTAAAAGGGGTTATTTAAATATGCAATAAAAAAAGATACAAGAAGGAGGATGTCAATGTGTAAAGGTAAAAATAAAAATAGAAAGGATGAGTGGGAGAGAATTGTCATGAGTAAAGTGAATAGTGCAAAGATGGTGTGATACATGTGATAGCATGATGGACTCAGTAAACATTTTTAGAATCTGAGTGTGGCTTGCATGAAATTCTATAACAAATTCTCCTTTTGTGAAGGTATTTCTAAAATACCTATAATTAAGTATAAAATTTATATCCTATAAAATAGATGCTACATAAACATCAATCTCTTTGTAATGAGTTGTCATAAAATTCATAACATACAGTTTTGATAGTTTTTAATTCTTTGATTGTAATCTCATATTGAATTTTTTAGAAGAAATTGAATCTATACTCAATAATACCACACAACATATTGAAGTCACATTTGGTTGGAGTGTAGGATTGCATTTGATCTAATGGAAGGAGAGGATGGAGTCTTTGGTTAGGGTTTATGTAGAATAGAACTAGGTTTTGTTTTTCAATCTAAGGTTTTTCATTTGGAGTTGTATAAATGGAATGCTACAAGGAGATTTTGGATTACTCTAAAGACCCATGGGATAATATTCAACTTTTTGTTTCTTCCATCCAAAATTATCCTTTCGTTGAGGAGGATAGGTTTTGGGTGATGAGGCGGAATATTTCAATCCTAGTTCCCATGTTGTAAAGTTTTCCTCTAAGAGAAATAGTGGTTTTTTCCCTCTTTGTTTGGTGGTGTAAAGGGTATTAGTCATGGTAATTTTCATGTGACCTTGCAACATTCTAGTTACTTTGGCATATTGGGTGCTAGAATCCTCAAGTCAAAGGTGCAATATCAAGGAAAAAAAGTTACTAAAATTTGTTTTCAAGTTGGTATAGAGACAAATGGGTTATGTGTGGAGAGAAAAGGGCCTGAAGTTGAGGAAGATACAAGGAGTATTATTCATAAGATATAATTTTCAAATGTGGTATTATATTCATCCTTTGGTGGTAGCCTTCTCCATTTGAAGGAAATTTCTTTTGAAGTTATTGTACAAGAGGGATAAGTTTCTAGTGTTGGTGTGAGAGAATATGAACCTGCTAGTTGTGGTATTTCTCTAGAGGGGAGGGTTTTATCCTTGGATGAATAGAGAGGTAATTTTCCTTTGGGATATTCTATTGATTTTCAGGGTGTTGGCTTTTCATTTGGTCAAATTAACTATAGTCATTTTTTCTAGTTTGGGGAAGGTTGTTTCTTTAAGGAGTTATGTGGAGGGGGCTTGATTGAACAATAGTAATTCAGTGGAATTTTTGTTCCTCTAAAATTAGTTCATGATTTTCAAGTCTTCCCATATGTAGATATCACTGTGAATGAGGTCTTGAGTAAGATAAAATTAGTTGAGTTCATGTTGGTTATTAATGGTTTGGAGAAGAGAGGAAATCTCTCAATTGATAGCCATTGTAAGGGAAACCCTACTAAGGGTGATAGGTGATGGGTGTTATATATGCACTAAAAACACAGTAAAAACCCTCAATTAAATTTTCAACCCGGGGTAAGTAAACTTATAGTTGTAGAAAAATATATGCCAAAGGTAGAAGGTTGGTAGGAGTATAATATAACTAATGGAGGTAGCTATCTAAGGATAATCTAGTCAAGCAAAAATATCTAATGAACAAACCCTACTAAGCAATTTGAAACTAGGTAACCTAAGTACTTTTGGGCCAAGGGTCGATGGATAGTCCTAAGAAAGCAAGTAAAAACCCTATGTAAAGCAAACTAATTCAACAATAATCAATAAGCAAACTATAATAATGAGCAACTAACAAAAGAAAACTATTTTAACTTGCCAACCTATATTCAATGAATAACTACCCTATGAAAGCAATTACATAAACAAACAAGCAAAGACACCTAACTAACATACTAAAGAAAATAAACAAGTAAGCAAAGACACCTAACTAAACTACTAAAGAAAATGAACAAGCAAGTTAAGACAACTAACTACTGCAAGCAATCAAACTAAAACTTCTCATTGAACAACTATCTAGCCTAAGAGGCAAGTGAACTAAATGCTTAATGCAAAACTATTTCTAATACATGAAAGGAAATCTATTTTATTGAAAGCAAGAAGAACTTCCATTTAATGCTTAATCTATAATGAACAAATTACTATCTAATCTATCAAAGACTACAACAACAATAAAACTGCCTTTTAAAACTATGAAAGAAAGAAACTATCTTTAATCTATGAAACACTCAAATATAATGTTGGTGGTTGTGTGAATGTCTTCAGTGTTGGATGATACCTCGGTGGCACTTGAAAACAAAGGACAATTCCAACGGTATAAGCTCAACACTAATCTCAATGGAAAAATGAAAGGTATGAATTAAACAATCCAAGGAGAGTTTAGCCATGACAAAAATAATGTTATATACCCTACATATTCATGTATAAACCATCAACAACATAACGAGATCATCGTTAGATTCCTATACTATGTAATCAAAATTAGATTCAACCATTAACTAAGAAATATAATTGCATTTTAATTCTAGGAAAGGAAATTGCATAAAATAAAACTATGTTATGTCTATTCTAACCATTCAACCTGCAATAAGGAAATAATGAAAAACAGAAATTAAACTATGATATTAAAAAGTAAATTAACAATCTACATTAACCAACAACTAATTAAATGAGATCTATATAAAACTGAAGTAAGCAAGCTATAATAAAAAACTAGAATTAACTCTATCCATCCATCAATCCTTGTCAAAGAAAACCCAAATCAAACTCTGTTCTATTCTAATTAAACTATGTTTTAAACTTTAACGATAAAATCATAAATCAAGCATAATCTAACATCTAATTGCAAATGGGGTTAGTATAGAGACTTGCAAGTCTATTCCTAATCTACAAAATCAATGCATGTTAACACATCTCATCATTCTAACCTACAAAAGAGAAGCAAAACAATTAAGCTACAATAAACTAATCAACTCAATAAAAATATGCATGTATAGGAAAATAAAGAGAGCAATTAAATTATGGAATGCATGAACAACACATTGATAGTCACCAAACTACTGGTGGGCCCCCCATCAAGTCATGGTCATTCTCTAAAAGCACACCACGAACTCAACAGGTTGAATTCACCATAAAAATCCAAAAACGCAGTTCTGACATAATCTGGCAATGTAAAAACTCAAAACAGAGTAAAAATGTATTTGTTCCTATCACACTGATGTATCTGATGCTTAACTTATGTTTGACCATTCTACTGGTATTTATAATCTTACAAACCAAGTGGTCAACTACAGGAGGGTCGAACCACTTCTAAATTCGGAAAATTACAATAAATGATGCCCTAACTAATAAAACAGAGCGAGCCAATAATCACCCTCTTTGAACAAATGAAACTGAGTTGTTTGGAGCTCAGTAGCTGGAGGGGGAAATTATGAACAAAATCCATGTGCCCGATTTTCCCATCACTGGCCGCCAATACCTTAACCGCCAAGTCACCCTACGTTTTTGTGCAAGACACATTGTTGGACATAGTGTCGGGTCAAGTGCCGAAACGAGTATTGGAAGGAGTGTCGGATCAAGTGTCAGAAGTAGAAACGTGGTGCATTTTTTCCCTGTAACACCAGAAAAACAGGAATTAGATCTTGGTAATCATAAAACATGATGAATTATACATAATACAATCATTAAACATGAATTACACATACCGTATGCCGATCATAACGTTTTATCATAAAATTCTTCAAAAATCTCCTTTAAAAGATGAAAAACGCATATGTACATGTGGAAAAAGTGTATAATAACTATCATAAAAGTGATCATATCTCGAGCCCAACATTAACCCCACACTTACAATTTTCCAGGTCCCACCGCAAACAAAAAGAAGTTACCCCTCGTGATTAGGCTTGTTGAAGAGGATCAACTTTGGAAGCTTCTCCTTCTTGTTGTGTAGACTTAGCCTTGTGCCTCTTGTGTTGCTTCAATTGTGCTCTGAGGCAGCGGTTAGATTTAGTCATTTCATCAACCAATCGCTGAAGGGATTTGACCTTTGCGTAAAGGACTGCATTGTCATAATGAAGGTGTACATATATTGTCTTCCTCTCTTCCAACTTTTGGAGAAGTTGATGGTTTTCTTTTTGTAGCTGCTCTATGGTTGGGACAGAATCAGTGATCTCTGAGGAAGGCTTAGATCCTTTGAGGGATGTGGACAATCTATCATTTTTAGGATCTAAAATGGGCATGGGTGAAGTAGGAGTGATGGGAGATCGCTAAGGTGAGGTAGGTTTTGATTTTGTTTTCCTTAGTGGCTCTAATCCATCAACAGAGACTTCCCTAGGTTTCTTATGAGGGCTCTCAAGGTCAAAGGACACTTGGATAGGATCTGAAGTAGGTGGAGGTTTTTTATAAGGCTTGGCTCTTGTGCTAGTCCAGGTACTCTTTCAAAAGGGTCCTTTATCAAATCGATTGGCTCCCCTTTTGTTTGTGGGAATGATGGGAAAGTTTTGTTGCATTACTTCTTGGAGATTTTTAGGTGTAGGATCAAGAGAGAGTGAAGGCATTGGGGGGTCAACAATAGGCTTCTTTTGGTATTTTCTCTTGGTCTTTTTACTCGATGAAGAAGTATGGATATCAACAAGCTTTTGGTATTGTTCTGGAAAAGAGAGGGTTTGTGCAAGGGAGTTTGGAGTTCTTGGAGAGCAAGGCTTGGATGCAGGGATAGGTTTTAGGCTAACTGGCTTTTTGTCGGTTTTAACTGTCAAGTGAGGGTTTGCAAATTGGTAGATAAAGGCATCCCAAGTTTGCCCCTGTTTCTATAACTTGAATAAAACAAGGATCTTGATCAAGCCATGGTGAAAGAGACTGTTATGGGGGTTAGTCACATTCTTCCTCACTTGAGAGGACATCTTCTCCAAGATTTTGAGAAAATAGAAGGGGAAGTTCAAGGGTCTGTTGAACATAAAATGGGCCAACAATCTAAAATGGCAAGCTTTGAAAGTAGAGTATCTACCTTCACATGCAATTAAACTTGTGATGAAGATGAGGGAGTTGACCAATTTTTCCTTTATCCACTCCTTAGCATACTCTTTTGCTCCTGAAATGCTCTCTAATTCAGGCTTAAACACTCTATTGTAACTTGAGCGCAACAATTGGTGGTTTTTGAAGCATTTATCTCCCATTCTTGGGAGCTTTGTTGCAGCAGCAATGGACTCTACTGTGACTTCAAAGGTAAGAGACCCTACATGTGTTGTCTTACCATCGAAACCAACTACAAATTACATAGAGAGGTTGTCATCGTGGCCCTGCAAGGTAGACATAAATGACCCCCAGGTAAAAACACCTCCATGTACTGTGAAAATTCAGGAATGGAAAACAATTCTGCATAGGAGGAGGGTTCTTATCTCCTGGGCATTGTGACAAAGGTGGAATTCACCAAGCAAGGGAACAATCGAGACAAGCAGTGGCATGGATTTAGCACAGGCTGAATGCATTTTTGGACAAAGGACGAGATGGAAGAGGTTGGGTGTGATTTATTAACGTAGAGAGTAAATGCCAAGGGAAAATGGAGATAATGGTTGCCCAACTCGATTTTGGATGCATCTATAGTGGAGTAGGTTACCCACATGTGCACACGAGCTTCCATGTGTGGAGAATTCGAATTTGAAGGCTCAAATTTTGGGCAATGTAATGGTGCGTATTTAGATCAATGTCCAAGTCTTTTGACTTGGACATTTGATCATAAATATATGAATCATCTCTTAATCAATGCCTGCAACCAATTTAATTGAATGTAATTGAATTCTGGTTACCTGGAATCTAGGACAATTACTGGTGTGTAATTCACATGGCACCTTGTTCGGCACCTCATACAACACTTCATCCGGTAACTCATACGGTACTTCATCTGGTACCTCTGTGTTAAGTGCATTTTCACCTCTTATAATGGATAGCCTACAAATTTGAAGTGTTTGTGACAATCACAGTAGTTAATGAGAAGAGGTAGATGCTCCATGCTCACTCAATCTTCTTGCATATGACATATAACGTCAAAAACCTACAATAAACAGGTTATAGCAAGCTTAAAACATGTATTGTCAAACCTACAATATGTAGCTTGTAATGGAAGATAACCAATAAAGAGTGGCCTGTTAAATAACCGATAAAGAGTGGTCTGTTAAGCTTGAGTTTAGTAATTTATAGCACACATGAGTTAAGCATTTCAAAAAATAACATGACTCTCAATGTAATAACCTGTATCATGGCAATAATACAAAAATTCTTGCAAAGACTTATTTCTATAGGAAATAATCATTTGTCAACTCATGAGCCCCTCCCCCACACCTAAGTATTGTGACACCTCACAATCAAAAGTATAGGAAACTAGTCAGTATCCCCCAATAGCCGAAGATTTATAGTATTTCAAGTGTAAAGATAAAATTTCACAGATTGGTTTGATGAGACAGTTAGGATATGGCCCCACCTATAGGGTAAGAGATCCTATATATAGATAAGAAGAGGTAGGCAAGAGATTTTAGAGATAGTCTCAGAGTTATTTCCCAATGGAAAGTTTATGGAGTTCATTAACCTTAGCTTAACCACACATACTTCATGTCATCTTTGTCTGCAAGTAATTCCGTACATCAGGACAAGTTTAAATTTATTATTTATTTTTGTCAGATTACCATCCTCGCTAGGTAGAATGCCCCGCTACTAGCAAGCCTGTTCAGTACTCCGACGGGTTTACCTAGTCATACCATAGGCCGGTACCCGTTTCCAGTAGACCTGTTCAGTATCTCGACGGGTTAGCCTCTTAAACCCTCAGAGACTGGCCCTCCATCTTTTAAGATTTTAGTATAAGATTTATTATGCAAGAAGATGGGGGAACAACTCTGAAACAACTTTTTCTTTATTTTTATTTTTAATTGGGATGGTATTTATGTTAGAGGATGAATTTTTGTTATATTATTAGTGATTGTCCCGATGTAAGGGGTACTTAAGTGGATGTGGCCTATCTAAAGATATGATATAATCAAGCTATTTAGTGTGTAGTGGATGGTACCATTGAGAAATAACAGAAAGGTATCTCTAGGATCAACTCACCTTCTTCTTTTGTAATTATTATGATGTTTTCATGAATAACTACTAATTAGACCTCCTTTTTACTCTTTGATAAAGACACTTGAATTACTTACTCAGGTTTCTTGGAAAAATTGTACGAGAGACCTCTAGGCTTGATAGTTATGGTATCATTTCCTTATACAATGGTGAAGAGTTTCAAGAGCAACTGCTTTAGAATTCCTTAAAGATGCGAATTTTTTCAAAAACATGGTTAATTACAGTAAGTCAATATTCATTTGATGCTTTAGCAGACACAAAATTCAAGTATAACAATGTTTTGAAGAAATATCCTTGAAACTATGTACTCCCGGTGAAATAATTACTTACAAAAACCTCTAGAGTTGCCTTATTAACAAAATTCAAAAACTATTTACATATATATAGTAGGAAATTCAAAAAAAAAATCAAGAACAAGGGGGGACTTCCCCATATACCAAGGCCAATTCCTTGTCAGTTGTCATGACCTGTAGAAAATCCTCTCTAGAAATGGGCTTATGATAAAATTTATGTCGGTGTCCATTTACCACAAAGGAGACTTGCCCATCATCAATTGTTTTAATTTTTACAGCTCTATTGTCATATACAGTGTGTACCTCGTAAGGGACCAACCAATGAGTGGTAAGTTTTCCTTTGAAGGTTTTGAATTGGGAATAAAATAATAGAGCCCAATCACTAGGCTGGAAGTGCTTCTTCTTAATAAACTTGTCATGCCACTTGCTCCTCTGGTTTTGGACTAATATCGTCCATTGGATGGCATCTTGCCTGATTTCCTCCAAATCATTCAATTGTAGGGCTTGTTGCTTCTGAGCCTCATCCAGGTTCAATCGTAACTCTGCGGCAATACGGAAGGTCCTTACTTGGAATTCTATAGGTAAAAGTACTTGTTTCCCGTACACTAGCTCATGAGGGGTATGTCCAGTGGTATTCCTCTAGGTGGTCTGATATGCCCATAAATCCTCTGGGAGCCTATCGGCCCAATCTCGGTGATGTAACTGAACGATCTTGGTCAATATGGCTTCCAGAACTTTGTTTGTGGATTCTACCTGACCATTGGCTTGAGGGTGGTATGGAGAATATTTACGGTGTTTAATCCCATATTTCTCTGTCAGCTGTTTCATCAACTTGGAAGTGAATTGAGTTCCTTGGTCGGTAACAATTTCACGAGGGACACCAAAGTAGGTAAAGATGTCTTCATAGATATATTCGATGATAGACTTCTTTGTAGCCCTGAATAGGGATTTTTCCTCTAACCATTTGGTGACATAGTTCGTACAAACCAAAATATAGTTATTCCTATGGGACATGGGTGAAATTGGTCCTACAAAGTCGAGGGCCCATTTTTCCAAGGGTTCTATCATAACTTGGGCATGCAAAGGCATTTTGTCTGCTGTTGTAAGTCTTCCTATCCTTTGGCAACTATCACAACTTCTCACATACTTGGCAACATCTTTGAAAATGCTAGGCCAATAGTAACCTGAATGTAATACCTTATATGTTGTGCATTTGTCAGAGAAATAACCACCACATGGTCCATCATGACAACTTTGTAGTATTTTAGGTACCTCATCCTCTCAGACACATCTACGAATAATCAAATAAGGACCTGTGCGAAAAATATCATGACCAACCCAAGAGTAATTAGCACTATGTGTAATAATTTTCCGCTTTTCATGAGGTGAAAAATGAGATGATAACCTTCTAGTAGCCATATAGTTTGCCATATCCGCAAACCATGTGGTATTGACAAAGGGGGAAAAAAGATGCTCATCTGGGAAACTATCATCTACAAGGATATCATCATCCTCATTTTTTATTCGGGAAAGAAAGTCAGCTACTACATTATCCTTTCCAGGTCAGTCAAGCATAGTGATATTAAATTCTTGCAATAACAAAAGCCACCTAGTCACTCGGCCATTAGTTATAGGTTTGTTCATGAGGAACCTAATGGCAGAATGATCGGCGTGTACAAATACTTCATAACCTGTAATGTAATGACGAAACTTGTTAATAGCATGAAAAACTGCCAAGAACTCTTTCTCAGTGTCTGTGTAGTTCAACTCGGCAGGGGACAAGTTATTGCTTACAAAATAAATGGCATAGGACTGTTAGTTTTCTTACTGGCTTAATACCCCTCCTATTGTTGTGTCAGAGGCATTAGTGGATATATGAAATGGGAGAGTCCAATTGGGCCCTCTAAGAACTGGTGCCACAAACAACTTAGCTTTCAGGGTTTTGAAGGCAGTTTGACATTGCTCAGTCCAAACAAAATCAACATCTTTTTATCAATAATCCAAACATAGGTGCAACAATCTTTGAATTTTTTTCAATAAACCGTCGGTAATATCCGGCATGTCCGAGAAATCTTCTCACCTCTTTCTGAGTCTTGGGGGGTGGAAGTCTAATAATGACCTCAATATTTGCAGGATTGACTTTTATCCCTTCAAATGAAACATGATATCCTAGAACCACTCCTTTAGTTAGAAACATTTTGCATTTTTCATGACTTAGAGATAGGTTCATTTCCTGGAATTTGATGAGGACTTTTTCTAAGTTGTCTAAGGCTTCCTGGTAAGTGTTTCCATAGACTATGAAGTCATCCATGTAGACCTCCACAAAATCATGAATAATATCGACAAATATAGTACTACTCGTTGAAATGTGGCAGGAGCGTTACACAATCTGAATGGTAAGACCCTATAGGCATAGGTTCCCCAAGGACAAGTAAAGGTAGTCTTGTCTTGGTCCTCAGGTGCTATAAGAATATGATTGTACCCATTGTACCCATCTAGAAAGGAGAAATACTTCTTTCTAGACAAGGTATCTAGAACTTGGTCAATGAAAGGGAGAGGAAAGTAGCCTTTCAGAGTGGCTTTGTTGAGTTCCCATAAATCAACAAAAATTCTCCATTTCCTGGTCACTTTCTTTGGAACCACTACAAGCAGGGATACCCACTTACTGTCGGAGATGGGATAGATAAATCTGACATTTAACAACTTTTGGATTTCCTCCTTGACTATGTCTTTGAGTGTTGGGTTCATCCTTCTCTGGGGTTTCCTAACAGGTTTTACCTCCCCCTGGGTGTATATATGATGGATGCATGTGCCAGGGTGTATACCCTTCATGTCAGTGTATTCCTAGGAAAATTCTCCTAATTGTTTTTTAAGGATATCTACTAACTGTTTTTGTTGGTCTGTATCTAGACCGAAGTTTATATGTAAAACTTTTCTTGGACTAATCTCGTAGGGCACAGTATAAGACATGGAAGACTCATCTATCTCAAAAATAAAATATGTCGAAGAAAAAATGGATGGATCCAATTGTTCTTGAAATTCTTCCCCAAACATGTACTCAAATTGGGGAAAAGACTATGGAAAATCCACACATGTGATAGTAGAAATGAACTAGTTTAGCACATTTTCTATTGTGTGCTCTTAAAGTGCCCATGCATGGTCACTTGGCAATACGGATTCTTCCCATTCATCATTCTTGTATGGACATTCAAGCCACCATATATTCTCCATAATAGATTGTGTTGGAGGGTAAATGGTGAGCTTCTGGATAGAGAGACCATTTGAGATGGTCATTTCTCCTTCTCTACAGCCTATAAATGCATTGGTTGTGGCTAGCCAAGGTCTTCCCAAAATAACGGGATGGCCTCTAGCAGTATCCTTTGAGTGAATGACAAGGAAATCTACTGGGTACTCCCGTGAGGCTAAAGTAACCATGACATCATCTAAATCCCTTCAGGTATAACCCTAGTCTTATCTGCTAATTCCACAATGGTTGGGGTAGGCCAAAGAAGAGGTTGTAACTGTAATTGTTCCATGGTAGTAGCGGCCATAACATTGATGGCTGCTCCTAGGTCTATGAGAGTGCTTCTGATGGAGACCTCATTAATGGTTATGGTCACTACGGGGTTTCCTGGATTCCCATATTTTCCTAGCTTTGGCTGCTCTGATATGTACTTAGAGATTCCTCCTACCAAATGCACTGCAGGAGGTTCCTTCTGCTTCCTACCTGGATTATTAATACACAATTCTTTGATTACCTTACTATACATTGGAATGTCTTTAATGGATTGAAGAAGGGGAATTTTGACACAAATATTTTTCAATTCATTCAAAATGTCAAATTCCAGTCGGGTGGTAGGTTTCTCGATTACCGATTGGTTTGGATAAGGAGGGACCTTCGTAATTTGTGAAGGTTCATTTTGGGGAATCTTGGGTTCTTGATTATTCGAGATAATAACATCTTCCCACCTAGTGTCATCCATGGGTTATTTGGTGGTTTCTTCTTCTTCTTCTTCCTGAATGACTACTGAAGGTCTCTGCCTATCTAGAAATTTTCTCGATCTTAGTTGAATTTCTTGTAATGGAATAGGAGTAATAACATATGTCTGGAAGGCCTACATCTTAACATTGTTAAGAGGTTGAGGGGGCTTATTATTGGGGTTCGACATTGGCTGTGATGGTAATAGTGTCAGTCTTGGAGAGCTTGCATTTTGATATTGTAGCAGTTGTTGTTGTGGAATAGGACGTAAAAGTGGTGGAACAAAACCTGGCAGAAGCTGCGGAGTGTTCGATGGGAACTGAGGATAAGGATGGTTGGACATAGGGATAGGTGGAGCTTGAGGGTTTCCTTGATTGTGTCCTCCTCTCCATCCTTGAAGCCAAGTATGTTTGTACTGAGTAGACCCATTTTGCCGACCTAGTGGGTTCCACTATTGTTGTTTTTGATAATAGGGTGGAACTTGGGATTGTAGATATGGGTATGTGGGCTCATTCCTAGGCTACGATGGCCTCCTAGGTGCATAAGAAGACTACCCAGGATCTCCACTCCTATAGATGGCTAATAAACTGGGCAATGATGGACATTTTTCAGTCACATTGTCTTCTCTACAGAATCCACAAACTGAAATGTTATCTAATGGGCATTCCCTTGAGGAATGCTTCCTCCTGCATCTTGGGAAATATATGCTCATTGCTGCATTTTCCTCCTCCTGTTTCTTTTTGAGTTTAAGGGTATCCAACTAGGAACCTATTATTCTTAATATGTCAGTCTTAAAGTTTTCTAAAAGGTTCCCTATCTCTGCTCTTGTAATACCACTTGAACTAACTGGTTTTAAGTTTCTATTGTAAGGGTCCCAAACATTCTTTCTTTTTTTGGCTCTACTCCTTGAGTAGTTTTTACACATTTCACATATCTTGGAAAATGGTTTATGAGAAATGTCACCTGATGCCATCAAGTTAAGCATATCTAAATATTCTTCGGAAATTCCCTTAAGGAAAAGAGCCCTAATTGCATCCTCTAGGAGGTCATGGTATTTTGACTTCTAGGAGATATAACCAAATCTTTCCATATAATCTTCGAGGGTCTCGTCTTCTAATTGTTGGATTTTAAAGATGTCATTACAAGACTCTTTGTTCTTGTAGTAGTCTTGGTATTTCTTGAGAAATATGTCTTTCATGGCTTTTCAAGACCTAATACTAGATTCTCCCAACCCCATGAACCATCTTAGTGCAGAGTCTTTGAGGGTGGTAGGAAAGAGTTTTAATTTTTGGGCATCTTGTATGTAGTTGTAGCTCCTACACAAGATGTCAAATTCAAATAGGAAGGTGTCTGGATCTTCATTGTTTTACCATAAAAGGTAGGCAGTGCTAAGAGAGGAATATTCTTCATGTTGACATTTGGAGTGGTGTCTAAAATCGGAAACCCGAAGGTAGTTTCGGTTTGGTTTTCATTTTCTTCTTCCTCCCCGTGTCTTACATTGTTATGGTCTTCCTCATTATCCATATTGGCTTGATTTCCAAAAAGAGAGTATCTAGGTGGTTTTATCTTTGAAGAGAACAAGGTTTCCCTTTGATAAAAAGGTCTTCCTACTGATTGGATGTCTGGGACTCTACTCAATTCGGTCGAGATTATTAGTGCCAAAGTTTATGTGTCAATTTGAGAGATTATTACATTGGCTAAACTACAAAATGAAATATTCACCTGTTTAGGGTCTATGATATCTTCAAAATTAGGATTCCCTGGTGGTGGTGTAAAATCAAAGGTTGTATTGTTTGGTTTTGCGCAAGGCTCGAATGGTCTTTCCTCCTGTCCCAATATGTTTGATGCTTCAATTTCTTGTTCTATAGTGCTCCCTATATTAGTCTCTTTAGAGACTATTTTAGCTCTTTGATTTGAGCTAGCTTATGTTTTTTGGTATCGGTCTGCGGATTTTATAAGCGGAACGTTCCTTCCCCCAAAGAGATCGGAAGGAACCTTGGTTCAAAGGTGTGATTTTGATTTAATGTATCTCCCTTGTGGGTCTCTAGGCCTATTCATGAAAGAAAGAAAAAAGAAAAAGCTACCATTTGATTCCTAGGTCTATTCATGAAAAATAAAAACAAAAAGAAAAACTACCATTGGGTTTGGGGGAACCTGCTATAGAAGATGAACAGGTTCTTACCTCTCGTCTTAACGTTCCCCCACCACCAAACTAATGCTAAGGTCTTGAAATGATATAATTCACAATTATTTATTACCTTGAGACAACTCCCCAGCAACGACGCCAAAAATGATGGGTGTTATATATGCACTAAAAACACTGTAAAAACCCTCAATTAAATTGTCAACCTGGGGTAAGTAAACTTAGAGTTGTAGAAAAATATATGCCAAAGGTAGAAGGCTGGTAACTAATGGAGGTATCTATCTAAGGCTAATCTACTAAAGCAAAACTATCTAATGAACAAACCCTACTAAGCAATTTGAAACTAGGTAACCTAAGTACTTTTGGGCCAATGGTCGATGGATAGTCCTAAGAAAGCAAGTAAAAACCCTATGTAAAGCAAACTAGTTCAACAATAAGCAATAAGAAAACTATAATAATGAGCAAATAACAAAAGAAAACTATTTTAACTTGCCAACCTATATTGAATGACTAACTACCCTATGAAAGCAAATACATAAACAAACAAGCAAAGACACATAACTAACCTACTAAAGAAAATAAACAAGTAATCAAAGACACTTAACTAACCTACTAAAGAAAATGAACAAGTAAGTAAAGACAACTAACTACTGCAAGAAATCAAACTAAAACTTCTCATTGAACAACTATCTAGCCTAAGAGGCAAGTGGTCTAAATGCTTAATGCAAAACTATTTCTGATGCATGAAAGGAAATCTATTTTATTGAAAGAAAGAAGAACTACCATTTAATTCTTAATCTATAATGAGCAAACTACTATCTAATCTATCAAAGGCTACAGTAGCAATAAAACTACCTTTTAAAACTACAAAAGCAAGAAACTATCTCTTCTAATCTACAAAAGCAAGAAACTATCTTTAATCTATGAAACACTCAAATATAATGTTGGTGGTTGTGTGAATGTCTTCAGTGTCAGATGATATCTCGGTGGCACTTGACAACAAAGGACAATTCCAACGGTATAAGATCAACACTAATCTCAATGGCAAAATGAAAGGTATGAATTAACCAATCCAAGGAGAGTTTAGCCATGAAAAAAATAATGTTAGATACCCTGCATATTCATGTATAAACCATCAACAACATAACAAGATCATCATTAGATTCCTATACTATGTAAGCAATACTAGATTCAACCATTAACTAAGAAATATAATTGCATTTTAATTCTAGGAAAGGAAATTGCGTAAAATAAAACTATGATATGTCTACTCTAACCATTCAAAGTGTAATAAGGAAATAATTAAAAACATAAATTAAACTATGATATTAAAAAGTAAATTAACAATATACATTAACCAACAACTAATTAAATGAGATCTATATAAAACTGAAGTAAGCAAGCTATAATAAAAAACTGGAATTAACTCTATCCATCCATCAATCCTTGTCAAAGAAAACCCAAATCAAACTCTGTTCTATTCTAATTAAACTCTGTTTTAAACTTTAATGATAAAATCATAAATCAAGCATAATCTAACATCTAATTGCATATGGGGTTAGTATAGAGACTTGCAAGTCTATTCCTAATCTACAAAATCAATGCATGTTAACACATCTCATCATTCTAACCTGCAAAAGAGAAGCAAAACAATTAAGCTACAACAAACTAATCAACTCAATAAAAATATGCATGTACAAGAAAATAAAGAGAGTAATTAAATTATGGAATGCATGAACAACACATTGATAGTCACCAGACTGCTAGTGGGGCCCCCATCAAGTTGTGGTCACTCTCTAAAATCACACCACGAACTCAGCAGGTCGAATTCACCATAAAAATCCAAAAACGCAGTTCTGGCATAATCTGCCAATGTAAAAACTCAAAACAGAGTAAAAACGTATTTGTTCCTATCACATTGATGTATCTGATGCTTAACTTATGTTTGAACATGCTAGTGGTATTTATAAGCTTACATACCA
The DNA here is from genome assembly GCA_009831015.1 of Picea engelmannii. Classification (NCBI taxonomy): domain Eukaryota; kingdom Viridiplantae; phylum Streptophyta; class Pinopsida; order Pinales; family Pinaceae; genus Picea; species Picea engelmannii. The sequence continues at coordinate 603,352 of ML780485.1, forward strand.
AGTGGTCAACCACAGGAGGGTTGAACCACTTCTAAATTCAGTAAATTACAATAAATGATGCCCTAACTGATAAAATAGAGCGAGCCAATAATCACCCTCTTTGAACAACTAAAACTGAGTTGTCTGGAGCTCAGTAGCTGGAGGGGGAAATTATGAATGAAACCCATGTTCCCTATTTTCCCATCACTGGCTGCCAATACCTTAACCGCCAAGTCACCCTGTGATTTTGTGCAATACGCAGTGCTGGACAGAGTGTCGGATCAAGTGCCAGAACAATTACTGGAAGGAGTGTCGGATCAAGTGTCGGAAGCAGAAACGTGGTGCGTTTTTGCCCTGTAACACCAGAAAAATGTGAATTAGATGTTGGTAATCATAAAACATGATGAATTATACGTAATGCAATCATTAAACATGAATTACACGTACCTTATGCTGATCAGACCGTTTTATCATTAAAATCTTCAAAAAGATCCTTTAAAAGATGAAAAATGCATATGTACATGTGGCAAAAGTGTATAATAACCATCATAAAAGTGATCATATCTCGTGCCCAACAATAGGGATAGTGGTGAAGCATCCCAAGGAGTGAATGGGAATTTTGGTAGTGGATATAAGGAATTGGGTAAAAGGAAGATGAATAAGTGTGTTCAAAAACAAAGTTTTTTTATCAAACTAGTTCTTGGTCAAGACATCAAAATGCATGAGGTGGTTGGTTTGACTTCTCAATAAATTGTTAACTGATTTCATGGTAGGAAAGTGGATGAATTTTCATGATTGAGGGAATGGTTGCAAGATACATGGGAACCTTAGGTAGGGTACACTTTGAATAATTTTCTTTTATCTAGAGGTTGGCTAGGGTTTCTCTTTAGACCTCAAGAGAATTTGTAGAAGGTAGTAGTGCATCACTAGAAGTGAGATTAAATTATGATTTTTAACAAATGTTGGTCTCCTTTATCTGACTCTAGTACTAAGAGATGTGATATATTCACCTATATATGATTAAAGTGTTCTGATATTCCACTAGATTTATAGTATTTAGATAACTTTAAAGAAATTAGTAATGTTATTGGTACTTTTCTTGAAGCATATATGTTATTTCTAGACATAGGTATTATGTCTATAGGATATATTTTGTTTGGAATTTCCTTAAGGGGAGGTCTTGTTGTAGAGATGACATTTCAGAAAATAGATCATACCTTTTCTCAACCTCTAGACTATTTAAGGGCCCCATTTAGGTGTATTTGGTGTCATAAGTATGGACATGTGAATATGGACTCTATGTTTCATTTTCAGAAGAAGGTGATCCAGATGGATGTCGGTGGCCTTCCACCTATTCCAACTGGCTCATTTTGGTAGTTTTCCAGTTTGGCAGTTTTTTCCCTAGTTTTCAGGTCCCTGACTTGTGAGGCCGTTTTGAGGCCCTAAACAACGTTTTTTAGGGATCGCCATAGTCAAATTGAACTTTAATAGATAGAAACAAAATGTCTATTCCTAGGATAGACCTTTCCAATGGGCTATCGTGCGCCTAAAACAAAAATCGTATGCAAAAGTTATGACCCAGGGAAGTTGATGTACTAACTTACCCAAACGGGGCCCACATGAATTTTGACGCTTCATCTCTTAGGGTTAGGTTTTTTGGATGTATAGGGTTTTTGACATTCTTGTTTATTGTAAAAAGGCCTTCAGAGCCTCATTGTAATGATGTTCTTGTGAATGAGCATAGCGGTCACAACTCTTCTCAGAGATAAGCCACCACCATTCTAGCAATCTTGTTTCTGTTGCATTTTATAGTTTCAGCTTATTTCCTTATTGAATAGAAACCAGTTTTACTGTATATCTGTTATTCTGTGTTAAGCATATTTTGATAATAATTCATATTCATTTTGTTCTTGAAATATATTTTGGATCAGTGGTATCAGAGAAGTCTGCTCCTTATCGTTCTTAATGCATGTCCCCAACGACGTCAGGGTACAAAGAATTGGGTCTCGAGCTTGTTTCTCTTGAAGACAAAATCTCTCGCATGCCCAAATGACCTCTCATGGAAGAAGAAAATAAATATGACAGGGTAGAAGATGCCTTCAAAAATTTTCTCGAGGAATGCCTCACGCAACTGAGGAACGAGATAATGTATAGTTTTGCGCAAATCCTTCAGTGGCTACCAACATGAAACACATCGTCCTCAAATGGAGGTTCCGCCCCCTTCAAGGTACAAATAAACTTCGATATTCCTATATTTGAAGTTCAGATAGACATAGATGCAGTAGACAAATAATTGAATATTATAGACGTCCCCCATGTCAAAGATTGGTGGGAAACTTTCTGTGATAAAAAGGAAATAGAGGAACCCTCATTATTTATAGTCGTAGTCACTTGGGAGTCATTCATGGATGCTATTTAGGAACAATACTACCCTATTGGAAGTTATGATGACCTGTGCACAAAATGGACCACGCTGCAGTAGGAAAGAGACCAAGCGGTGCTCGTTTTCACAAATATATTCGATACCTTGTGAACCAAGTTGGGTATCAAATATTCTAAGATACATCTAGTTCTCAAGTATCACGATGGTTTGCATAGATACATCCAATCCGAAACATAGTTTCTGGACATCTCATCCTTGGGAGAAACCTACCAATATACCGTCAAAATTGAGCAGAAGCTCAAACAAAAGATGCAAAAATTTGGGCCTGGGAACCCCTCATAGCAAAAGCCAGGAAAGGGTGGCCCAAGCCTATAGAAAAAAGGACAGAGAAAATAAGGACAACCTCAGGACAACTAGTCCAGTCCATACGCAAAGAAGGACACCAAAAAGACAAAGAAAGATCCCCTGACAAAACACTATTGATTTCCACTTGAAGCAGTCACTAGTGGCTGAGGTGAAATACTCTGAATTAGATGCAGGTTCTGACTCTGAGTTAGAACCAGAAAGAGGCAGATGAATCATATATTAAAAACCCAGTGCTATCATTGCTACCACCAAGCTCCAACCCAGTGAAACAGATGATCCAGAGGAAGCTGAGCACCTTTTTCATTCACAGATGTGGGTGAAGGGTACCCCGTTGCACTTCATCGTTGATAGCGGTAGCCAGACAAATCTCATCTCAGCAAAGGTTGTCAAGCGAGTCACCCTACTGACAACGTTGCACCCACAACCCTACACCATTAGATGTCTCCGCCAAGGAAGTGACATTGATTCGGATTATTTCTGGCACGAAATGAGAGCGGAGATATAATAAATAAATGCACAGATATATTGCAGATATTCAATAATATAACAAAAATGTATCAGAGATGAAACTATAAACAAATATATATAGTAATACACGATTTCTATTAATCAAAGAAATGTACAGAGACTGTAAAAATATAGAGTGAAAGACTCGCTAGAATGGTGGCAGCTTATCTCTGAGAAGAGATGTGTTGGCTACTCGCATTCGCAAGAAGATGATTACAATGAGGCTCTGGAGGCCTTTTTACAATAAAAAAGAATTCCAAAATTCCTAGACATCCAAAAACCTAACCCTAGGAGATGAAGCACCAAAAGTCATGTGGGCCCCGTTTGGGTAAGTTAGTACATCGATTTCCAGGGGTCGTAACTTTGGCATACGATATCCGTTTTAGTCGTATGATAGCTCATTGGAAAGGTATCATTAAGGAGATTCATTTTTGGGGCCCAATTATGCCTTTGTCTATCATTGAGAACCTCCATCTCAAAAACCTATCATTTCTACCACCAAGCTCCAACCCAGTGAAATAGATGAGCCAGAGGAAGGTGAGCACCTTTTTCATTCACAGATGTGGGTGAAGGGTACCCCGCTGCACTTCATAGTTGATAGTGGTAGCTAGAAGAATATAATCTCAGTAGAGTTTGTCAATCAACTCACCCTACCGACAACGCCACACCCACAACCCTACACCATTAGATGTCTCCGCCAAGGAAGTGACATTGATTCGGATTATTTTCGGCACGAAATGAGAGCGGAGATATAATAAATAAATGCACAGAGATATTGTAGATATTCAATAATATAACACAAATGTATCAGAGATGCAACCATAAACATAGATATACAGTAATACACAATTTCTATTAATCAAAGAAATGTACAGAGACTGTAAAAATACAGAGTGAAAGACTCGCTAGAATGGTGGCAGCTTATCTCTGAGAAGAGATGTGATGGCTACTCGCATTCGCAAGAAGATGATTACAATGAGGCTCTGGAGGCCTTTTTACAATAAAAATGAATGCAAAAAGTCCTAGACATCCAAAAACCTAACCCTAGGAGATGAAGCGCCAAAAGTCATGTGGGCCCCATTTGGGTAAAGTTAGTACATCAACTTCCTGGGGTCATAACGTTTGCATACGATCTCTATTTTAGGTGTGTGATAGCTCGTTGGAAAGGTATCATTGAGGATATTCATTTTACAGGGTCAATTATTCCTTTGGCTATCATTGATAACCTCAATATTGAAAAACCTATCATTTCTACCACCAAGCTCCAGCCCAGTGAAACAGATGAGCCAGAGGAAGGTGAGAAACTTTTTCATTCACAGATGTGGGTGAAGGGTACCCCGCTGCACTTCATCATTGATAGAGATAGCCAGAAGAATCTCATCTCAGCAGAAGTTGTCAAGCAACTCACCCTACCGACAACACCGCACCCACAACCCTACACCATTAGATGTCTTCGCCAAGGAAGTGACATTGATCAGGATTATTTTCGGCACAAAATGAGAGTGGAGATATAATAAAGAAATGCATAGAGATATTGCAGATATTCAATAATATAACAGAAATGTATAAGAGATGCAACCATAAACACAGATACACAGTAATGCACAATTTCTATTAATCAAAGAAATGTATAAAGACTGTAAAAATACAGAGTGAAAGACTTGCTAGAATGGTGGCAGCTTATCTCTGAGAAGAGATGTGGTGGCTACTCGCATTCGCAAGAAGATGATTACAATGAGGATCTGGATGCCTTTTTACAATAAACAGGAATGCCAAAAGTCCTCGACATCCATAAACTTAACCCTAGGAGATGAAGCGCCAAAAGTCATGTGGGCCCCGTTTGGGTAAGTTAGTACATCAACTTCCCGGGGTCGTAACTTTTGCGTATGATCTCCATTTTAGGTGTATGATAGCTCGTTGGAAAGGTATAATCGAGGAGATTCATTTTGGGGGCTCAATTATTCCTTTGACTATCATTGAGAACCTCCATCTCGAAAAAATTATCATTGCTACCACCAAGTTGCAGCCCAGTGAAACAGATGAGGCAGAGGAAGGTGAGCACCTTTTTCATTCACAGATGTGGTTGAAGGGTACCCCACTGCACTTCATCGTTCATAGCGGTAGCCAGAAGAATCTCATCTCAGCAAAGGTTGTCAAGCGACTCACCCTATCGACAACACCGCACCCACAACCCTACACCATTAGATGTCTCCGCCAAGGAAGTGACATTGATCCAGATTATTTTCGGCACGAAATGAGAGCGGAGATATAATAAAGAAATGCACAGAGATATTGTAGATATTCAATAATATAACAGAAATGTATCAGATATGCAACCATAAACACAGATACACAGTAATACACGATTTCTATTAATCAAAGAAATGTCCAGAGACTGTAAAAATAAAGAGTGAAAGACTCGCTAGAATGGTGGCATCTTATCTCTGAGAAAAGATGTGGCGGCTACTCGCATTCGCAAGAAGATGATTAAAATGAGGCTCTGGAGGCATTTTTACAATAAACAGGAATGCCAAAATTCCTAAACATCCAAAACCCTAACCCTAGGAGATGAAGCACCAAAAGTCATGTGGGCCCCGTTTGGGTAAGTTAGTACATCAACTTCCTAGAGTCGTAACTTTTGCATACGATCTTCATTTTAAGCGTATGATAGCTTGTTGGAAAGGTATCATTGAGGAGATTCATTTTGGGGGATTAACTATTCTTTCAGTTATCATTGATAACCTCCATATCAAAAAACCTATCATTACTACCACCAAGCTCCAACTGAGTGAAACAGATGAGCCAAAGGAAGGTGAGCATCTTTTTCATTCACAGATGTGGGTGAAGGGTACCCCACTGCACTTCATCATAGATAGTGGTAGCCAAAATAATATCATCTTAGCAGAGGTTTTCAAGTGATTCACCCTACTAACAACACCGTACCCACAACCCTACACTATTACATGTCTCCGCCAAGGAAGTGACATTGATCCAGATTATTTTCGGCACGAAATGAGAGCGAAGATATAATAAATAAATGCACAGAGATATTGCAGATATTAAATAATATAACAGAAATGTATCAGAGATGCAACCATAAACACAGATATAAAGTAATACATGATTTCTATTAATCAAAGAAATGTACAGAGACTGTAAAAATACAGAGTGAAAGACTCGCTAGAATGGTGGAAGCTTATCTCTGAGAAGAGATGTGGAGGCTACTAGCATTCGTAAGAAGATGATTACAATGAGGCTCTGGAGGCCTTTTTACAATAAACAAGAATGCCAAAATTCCTATACATCCAAAAACCTAACCCTAGGAGATGAAGCGCCAAAAGTCATGTGGGCCCCGTTTGGGTATGTTAGTACATCAACTTACCGGGGTCGTAACTTTTGCATACGATCTTCATTTTAGGCGTATGATAGATTGTTGGAAATCTATCGTCGAGGAGATTCATTTTGGGTGCTCAATTATGACTTTGTCTATCATTGAGAACCTCCATCTCAAGAAACCCATCATTGCTACCACCAAGCTCTAGCCCAGTGAAACAGATGAGCCAGAGGAAGGTGAGCACCTTTTTCATTCACAGATGTGGGTGAAAGGTACCCCGCTACACTTCATCGTATATATTGGTATCCAAAAGAATCTCATCTCATAAGAGGTTGTGAAGCGACTCACCCTACCAATAATGCCACATCCACAACCCTACACCATTAGATGTCTCCGCCAAGGAAGTGACATTGATCCAGATTATTTTCGGCACGAAATGAGAGTGGAGATATAATAAATAAATGCACAATGATATTGCAGATATTCAATAATATAACAAAAATGTATCAGAGATGCAACCATAAACACAGATACACAGTAATACACAATTTCTATTCTTCAAGGAAATGTACAGAGAGTGTAAAAATACAGAGTGAAAGACTCGCTAGAATGGTGGTTGCTTATCTCTGAGAAGAGATGTGGCGGCTACTCGCATTCGCAAGAACATGATTACAATGAGGCTCTAGGGGCCTTTTTACAATAAACAGAAATGCTAAAATTCCTAGACATCCAAAAACCTAACCCTATGAGATGAAGCGCCAAAAGTCATGTGGGCCCCGTTTGGGTAAGTTAGTACATCAACTTTTCAGGATCGTAACGTTTGCATATGATCTTAGTTTTAGGTGTATGATAGATTTTTGGAAAGGTATCATCGAGGAGATTCATTTTGGTGGCTCAATTATGCCCTCAGATATCATTGAGAACTTCCATCTTGAAAAACCTATCATTGCTACCACCAAGCTCCAACCTAGTGAAACAGATGAGCCAGAGGAAGGTGAGCACATTTTTCATTCATAGATGTGGGTGAATGGTACCCTACTGCATTTCATCATTGATAGCGATAGCCAAAAGAATCTCATCTCAGCAGAGGTTTTCAAGCGACTCACCCTACCAACAACGCCGCACCCATAACCCTACACCATTAGATGTCTCCGCCAAGGAAGTGACATTGATCTGGATTATTTTCGGCACAAAATGAGAGCGAAGATATAATAAAGAAATGCACAGATATATTTAAGATATTCAATAATATAATAGAAATGTATGAGAGATGCCACCATAAATATAGGTACACAGTAATACACAATTTCTATTAATCAAAGAAATGTAGAGAGATTGTAAAAATATAGAGTGAAAGACTCGCTAGAATGGTGGCATCTGATCTCTGAGAAGAGATGTGGAGGATACTCGCATTCGCAAGAAGATGATTACAATGATGCTCTGGAGGCCTTTTTACAATAAACAGAAATTCCAAAAGTCCTAGACATCTAAAAACCTAACCCTAGGAGATGATGCGCTGAAAGTCATGTGGGCCCCGTTTGGGTAAGTTAGTACATCAACTTCCTGGGGTCGTAACGTTTTCATACGATCTTCATTTTAGGCGTATGATATCTCATTGGAAAGGTATCGTCAAGGTGATTCTTTTTGGGGCCTCAATTATGCCTTATTCTATCATTGAGAACCTCGATCTTGAAAAACCTATTATTGCTACCACCAAGCTCCAGCCTAGTGAAAGAGATGAGCCAGAGAAAGGTGAGCACTTTTTTCATTCACAGATGTGGGTGAAGGGTACCCTACTGCACTTCATCATTGATAGCGGTAGCCATAATAATATCATCTCACTAGAGGTTGTCAAGTGACTCACCCTACCGAAAACGTCGCACCCACAACCCTACACCATTATATGTCTTCGCCAAGGAAGTGACATTGATCCAGATTATTTTCGGCATGAAATGAGAGCAGAGATATAATAAAGAAATGCACAGAGATATTGCAGATATTCAATAATATAACAAAAATGTATCAGAGATGCAACCATAAACACAGATATACAACAATACATGATTTCTATTAATCAAAGAAATATACAGAGACTGTAAAAATACAGAGTGAAAGACTCGCTAGAATGGTGGCAACGTATCTCTGAGAAGAGATGTGGCGGCTACTTGCATTCACAAGAAGATGATTACAATGAGGCTCTGGAGGCCTTTTTATAATAAACAGGAATGCCAAAAGTCATAAACATCCAAAAACCTAACCAGAGGAAGGTGAGCACCTTTTTCAATTATGCCTTCGGCTATCATTGAGAACCTCCATCTCGAAAAACCTATCATTGCTACCACCAAGCTCCAGCCAAGTGAAACAGATGAGAAAGGGGAAGGTGAGCACCTTTTTCATTCACAGATGTGGGTGAAGGGTACCCCGTTGCACTTCATCGTTGACAACAGTAGCCAGAAGAATCTCATCTCAGCAGAGGTTGTCAAGCAACTCACCCTACCGACAACGCCACACCCACAACCCTACACCATCAGATGTCTCCACAAAGTAAGTGACATTGATCTAGATTATTTTCAGCACAAAATGAGAGTGGAGATATAATAAATAAATGCACAGAGATATTGCAGATATTCAATAATATAACATAAATGTATCAGAGATGCAACCATAAACATAGATATATAGTAATACATGATTTCTATTAATCAAATAAATGTACAGAGACTATAAAAATATAGAGTGAAAGACTCGCTAGAATGGAAACAACTTATCTCCGAGAAGAGATGTGGCGGCTACTCGCATTCACAAGAAGATGATTACAATCAGGGATGATTTTAAGGATGGAAATTTATTTTAAAATGTATAAACCTTGGTGAATATTACTAATCCTTCATATGTCAACTATAAATGTTTGGCTATATTTTTTTAAAATATTTAAATTTCTAAGTATTTTATATAGTTTTTATAAAATTTTGGCGATTTTTAAGGTAAAATAATTTTATCCTATAGAATTTGGGCGAATCATTTTTAAAATAGGGAATCTCGTTTTTGGAAAAACCATGGAAAATTATCCCATGAGCGAAATTTAGCCCCTAAAATCATCCTTGATTACAATGAGGCTCTGGAGGCCTTTTTAAAATAAATAGGAATTCCAAAAGTCCTATACATCCAAAAACCAAACCCTAGGAGATGAAGCACCAAAAGTCATGTGGGCCCTGTTTGGGTAAGTTAGTACATCAACTTCCCGGGGTCGTAACTTTTGCATACGATCTCTGTTTTAGGCGTATGATAGCTCGTTGGAAATGTATCGTTGAGGAAATTGATTTTCTGGGCTCAGTTTTTCATTCAACTATAATTGAGAACCTCCATCTCGAAAAACCTGTCATTGCTACCACCAAGCTCCAACCCAGTGAAACAGATGAGCCAGAGGAAGGTGAGCACCTTTTTCATTCACAGATGTGGGTGAAGGGTACCCCGCTGCACTTCATCGTTGATAGCGGTAGCCAGAATATTCTCATATTAGCAGAGGTTTTCAAGCGACTCACCCTACCGACAACGCTGCACCCACAACCCTACACCATCAAATGTCTCCGCCAAGGAAGTGACATTGATCCGGATTATTTTCGGCATGAAATGAGTGCGGAGATATAATAAATAAATGCACAAAGATATTGTAGATATTCAATAACATAACATATATGTATCAGAGATGAAACCATAAACACAGATATACGGTAATAAACAATTTCTATTAATCAAAAAAATGTACAGAGACTATAAAAATACAGAGTGAAAGACTCGCTAGAATGGAAGCAGCTTATCTCCGAGAAGAGATGTGGCGGCTACTCGCATTCGCAAGAAGATGATTACAATAAGGCTCTGGAGGATTTTTTAAAATAAACAGGAATTCCAAAGTCCTAGATATCCAAAAACCTAACCCTAGGAGATGAAGCGCCAAAAGTCATGTGGGCCCCGTTTGGGTAAGTTAGTACATCAATTTCTTGGGGTCGTAACTTTTGCATACGATCTTCGTTTTAGGCGTATGATAGCTCGTTGGAAAGGTATCATCAGGGAGATTCATTTTGGGGGATCAATTATGCCTTTGAAAATCCATGAGAACCTTCATCTCGAAAAACCTATCATTGCTACCACCAAGCCCCAGCCCAGTGAAACATATGAGCCAGAGGAAGGTGAGCACCTTTTTCATTCACAGATGTGGGTGAAGGGTACCCCGCTGCACTTCATCATTGATAGAGGTAGCCAGAAGAATATCATCTCAGTAGAGGTTTTCAAGTGACTCACCCTACCGAAAACGCCGCACCCACAACCCTACACCATCAAATTTCTCCACCAAGGAAGTGACATTGATCTGGATTATTTTCGGCACAAAATGAGTGCGAAGATATAATAAATAAATGCATAGAGATATTGTAGATATTTAATAATATAATATATATGCATCAAACATGCAACCATAAACACATATATACGGTAATACATGATTTCTATTAATCAAAGAAATGTACAAAGATTGTAAACATACAGAGTGAAAGACTCGCTAGAATGGCGGCAGCTTATCTCTAAGAAGAGATGTGGCGGCTACTCGCATTCGCAAGAAGATGATTACAATGAGGCTTTGGAGGAATTTTTACAATAAACAGGAATGCCAAAATTCCTAGACATCCAAAAACCTAACCCTAGGATATGAAGCGCCAAAAGTCATGTGGGCCCCGTTTGGGTAAGTCAGTACATCAACTTCTCGGGGTCGTAACTTTTGCATACGATCTCTGTTTTAGGCGTATGATAGCTCGTTGGAAAGGTATCATCGAGGAGATTCATTTTGGGGGATAAATTATGGCTTAAGATATCATTGAGAATGTCCATCTCAAAAAAGAAACCTATCATTTCTACCACCAAGCTCAAGCCCAGTGAAACAGATGAGCCAGATGAAGGTGAGCACCTTTTTCATTCGTAGATGTGGGTGAAGGGTACCCCGCTGCACTTCATCATTTACAGCAGTATCCAGAAGAATCTCATATTAGCAGAGGTTATCAAGCGACTCACCCTACTGATAACGCAACACCCACAACCCTAAACCATTAGATGTCTTTGCCAACGAATTGACATTGATCCAGATTATTTTCGGCACGAAATGAGAGTGGAGATATAATAAAGAAATGCAAAGAGATATTGAAGATATTCAATAATATAACATAAATGTATCAGAGATGAAACCATAAACACAGATATACAGTAATACATGATTTCTATTAATCAAAGAAATGTACAGAGACTGTAAAAATACGGAGTGAAAGACTCGCTAGAATGGCGACAACTTATCTTTAAGAAGAGATGTGACGACTACTTGCATTCGCAAGAAGATGATTACAATGAGGCTTTGGAGGAATTTTTACAATAAACAGGAATTCCAAAAGTCCTAAATATCCAAAAACCTAACCCTAGGAGATGAAGTGCCAAAAGTCATGTGGGCCCCGTTTGGGTAAGTTAGTACATCAACTTCTCAGGGTCATAACTTTTGCATACGGTCTCCGTTTTAGGCGTATGATAGCTCGTTGGAAAGGTATCATCGAGGAAATTCATTTTTTTGGATCAATTATGCCTTCGACTATTATTGAGAACCTCCATATCAAAAAACCTATCATTGCTACCACCAAGCTCCAACCCAGTGAAATAGATGAGCCAGAGGAAGGTGAGCAACTTTTTCATTCACAGATGTGGGTGAAGGGTACCCCGCTGCACTTCATTGTTGATAGCGATAGCCAGAATAATCTCATATTAGAAGAGGTTGTTAAGCGACTCACCCTACCGACAATGCCACACCGAGAACTCTACACCATCAGATGTCTCCGCCAAGGAAGTGACATTGATCCAGATTATTTTCAGCATGAAATGAGAGCGGAGATATAATAAAGAAATGCACAGAGATATGTAAGATATTTAATAATATAACATAAATTTATTAGAGATGAAACAATAAACACAGATATACAGTAATACACGATTTCGATTAATCAAAGAAATGTACAGAGACTATAAAAATATAGAGTGAAAGACTCACTAAAATGGCGGCAACGTATCTCAGAGAATAGATGTGGCGGCTACTCGCATTCACAAGAAGATGATTACAATGAGGCTCTGGAGGCCTTTTTACAATAAACAGGAATGCCAAAATTCCTAGACATCCAAAAACCTAACCCTAGGAGATGAAGCGCCAAAAGTCATGTGGGCCCTGTTTGGGTAAGTTAGTACATCAACTTCTCGAGGTCATAACTTTTGCATATGATGTCTGTTTTAGGCATATGATAGCTCGCTGGAAATGTATCGTCGAGGAGATTAATTTTGGGGGCTCAATTATTCCTTCAGCTATCATTGAGAACCTCCATATTGAAAAACCTATCATTGCTACCACCAAGCTGCAGCCCAGTGAAACAAATGAGCCAGAGGAAGGTGAGCACCTTTTTCATTCACAGATGTGGGTGAAGGGTACCCCACTGCACTTCATCGTTCACAGAAGTAACCAGAAGAATTTCCTCTCAATAGAGGTTTTCAAGCGACTCACCCTACTGACAATGTTGCACCCACAACCCTACACCATCAGATGTGTCCGCCAAGGAGGTGACATTGATCCGGATTATTGCAGATATAATAAATAAATGCACAGAGATATTGCAGATATTCAATAATATAATAGAAATGTATCATAGATGTATCCATAAACACAAATATACAGTAATACATGATTTCTATTAATCAAAGAAATGTACAGAGACTGTAAAAACACAGAGTGAAAGACTCGCTAAAATGGCGGCAACGTATCTCTAAGAAGATATGTGGCGGCTACTCCCATTCGCAAGAAGATGATTACAATGAGGCTATGGAGGCCTTTTTACAATAAACAGGAATTCCAAAAGTCCTAGATATCCAAAAACCTAACCCTAGGAGATGAAGCGCCAAAAGTCACATGGGCCCTATTTGGGTAAGTTAGTACATCAACATCCCGGGGTCGTAACTTTTGCATACGATCTCTGTTTTAGGTGTATGATAGCTCGTTGGAAAGGTATCATCGAGGAGATTAATTTTTGGGGCTCAATTATGCCTTTAGTAATAATTGAGAACCACCATCTCTAAAAACCTATCATTGCTACCACCAAGCTCCAGCCCAGTGAAACAGATGAGCCAGAGGAAGTGTTATCACTGAAATTTCGTCCGCACAGGGCGACAAGAACTCCGCATCGTCAGCACAGAAAAACAGTCGTTCATGGCAAAAGGATTAATTCCACATCACAGCAAAAGGGTCAAAACTATGCAAAATGGCCAAAAAATTACAAAGCGCTATGCACCCACTGGGCGCGCGCGCGTGCGCAACATCTTCGTACTTGGAGCGCATATGCGCGGCTGTGGGGTGAAAAACCCGCGCGCCTGCCAAACGGTGCATTTATGAAACTAGTCGGCCTCCCAACCACTAATGGATCGGCTTCCAAGTCAATTTGACATCAAATCTGAGCTCAATCTGTGTGGGGAGGTTGGTCAAAGACCTAATTGTGCCCTAAAGAGCCCCTTTTCACATTCAAAAGAGGTTGCATAATAACCCAATGCTTGGCTATAAAAAGCCATGAATGACCACCATTTCTTCAAGGAATTCTTC
>ML780486.1:0-17543 GCA_009831015.1 Picea engelmannii
ATTGACACAAAAAACTTTGTTCTTATGAATGATCAAGTATGATGCACAAGGAAGCAAAGTTTGAGTCTCGAAAACAACTTAGTGAAGTGCAAGACTGAGAAATTTGACAAGTAAGAGTTTCAAAAGTTTATAGTATCAATAAAAGTTAAAAAGGGGGGGGCAATTTCTTCTCTTAGAGCAATGATTTCAGAAGCGAAGTGAAGAAATAAGGGGAAGGTGTTGTTGTTAGCACAACACCTCCCTTTGTTGAGGTGAGCCACACTTAACATTTTCTCACCCATCAAAGAGTGTGTTTTCATTTTCAAGTGTTGTGTCATCTTTTAAGGCTGATTTGAAACATTGGTCGAGTGCATAAATGTGCTCTCCTTATCATATTCTTATCGACATAATCAACTCCTTTCTGATGGTAATTCTTCCCCAAATTTGGTAGGAATATTAGGATAAGTTATAGTTCCTCTTGACTGATGGGAACTTTACTCCTAGTGGTTTTGGCTCATTTTAAGACACCCAAAACAATGGAATTTGAACCTATGGCCTATGGCATCCCCATCGACAACATGCCTTGGGAAGATGGTTTAACCAATTGAGCTAACCCTTGGAGCTAGCTAACTTAAAGGACATTGAGTGAGCTTTGATTGATTACAAACATACAAGTAATATTATATATAATAATAAACTTATAACATAAACAAACTAAACCAAAAAAACAAATGAAAATAAACATTTAATCCTTTCATTCTCCCAAACCCCACATAGTCCACTATTGGAAATTTGGGGGTTTCGCACCATGATGGATTGGAAAAATAGGTTTTAGCACAAAAGATTGGGAATTCATTGTAAAATAGGGACAACTTCCAATTTAAGGCCATTACAGGGTGGAAGAGAGACTTTTGGTGCCTCTAGTTTGGATTTTTATTGATGATTTGGAGAAATCATGTTGAAGTGCAAGACTTGTTTAGGTCCCAACAATATTTACAAGAGACAAATATCCATTAGACTTATTTAGGTCCCAACAATCTTTACAAGAGTAAAATATCCATTAAAAAAAACATATGGAAATTTAAATGACAACTCAAATCACCAAACAATAGCATGCTAAAATGGCCTGGCAATGTCAAATTGTCTACCAGACCTGTATTCTTGAAAATTTTGGACAAAAATATTGTGTTTAAAAATTGCAAAGTGTATTATGTATATCTTTGTTTTTAGTAATTTGGGTGCGGGATTTGAACATGTGATGTTTGTCATGTTGAATAAATCATTTATAGTTAGATATTTTTTGAGATGGTCGTGGTTCTTTAAGTGTGCACTAAATGGATGGAG
Source organism: Picea engelmannii (assembly GCA_009831015.1). Classification (NCBI taxonomy): domain Eukaryota; kingdom Viridiplantae; phylum Streptophyta; class Pinopsida; order Pinales; family Pinaceae; genus Picea; species Picea engelmannii. Next base: position 1,324 of record ML780486.1, read on the forward strand.
GTCACATGCATTGAACATATAGGAAGGAAAACCATGACAAAATTTATTTTCACGAAGAACAAAATATAGGAGATTATATGCTACGTCAACGATGGAGACTTCAACACATCGTCATTGACCAAGGGAGTAAGTTAATAAGTTCATGTTTGACAACACAAGTATTCCAATAGAGGACGAACACCTTCAGTAACCACTCACACAACCAGATCAAAGATCAACACACCAATGTTTTGACGTGGTAAAACCCCTACAGGGAAACATCCACGACCCCATCCAACGCGACCACTTGGAGCAGTTTATTAATGAAAAAGAAAAAGATTACAGAGAGATTTTACAAGAGAGTTTCTCACAATCGATCATCGACAAATGACCCTCCATGCTATTTAAATAGAGTTCATGGACCAATCGGGTGTTAAGCCACAGATCAATGGTTGTTAAGATCAAGGAGAATATGAACTTTCAGATCACTCTATGTCGAGAACATATTGTGACCGTCGGATTTCCTAACTACAAATGCATACTAATGCATACTAAAGAAACACACTTTTACCTAACGACACATTAGACCAAGTAAAGCTTAACTAACTCCTAAGTGTCTAAATATCCTAACATCCCCCCTTAAGAACAACTTGGGATAGGATTGAAGGATTTACAATATTGACACAATAGGAGAAGGAAGGAGGCATTAGAGCCTATCCCCCCTTGATGACAACTTCTTGAACTCCTAACATAGATCGAAGTTTGGAAAACTTCGCTTCTGTAAGAGACTTTGTGAAAATGTCTGCAACTTCATCTTCTGTAGGGAAAAAGAGCACTTCAATAACTTGATCATGAATGAGGTTTCTGATGAAGCACATGTGTAGCTCAACATGTTTGTTGCGCTGATGTTGAATTGAGTCTTTGGCGAGCTTGATGGAACTCTGATTGTCGCACCATAGGCTGGTTGGATGTTGCTGTTGGAATGCAAGCTATGAAAGGATCTACTGAAGCCACAAGGCTTCTTGACTTGCATTATCATCGCTCGGTACTATGCTTCTGCTGAAGAGAGTGCAATAGCCTGTTGTTTCTTACAGGCCCAAGTGACAAGTCCTGAACCAAGGCTGAAAATATAACCTGTAGTAGACTTCCCATCATTAGGGTCTCCGACCCAATCTGAATCAATGAAACCAACCAATAAAGGAGTCACCCCTGAACTGTACCACAGACATAGCAAAGTATCCTTCTAGTTGTTTTCTAATGGCTTTCATGGGGTGTTTGCATATACCGGGCAATAGGACCAACAACAAAGGAAAGATCAAGACGAGTATGAGTCAAGTATAAAAGGTTACCAATTAACTGACGATACAAGGTGGTATCAACTTCGGGAGAAGTACAGGTGGGAGTAAGCTTGACTCCAGACTGGAAGGAAGAAGGGGTTGGTTTACAATCGTCCATGTGAAAGCGACGAAGAAGGTCACAAACATACTTAGACTGGGAAAGAAAAAATCCTTCATTGGTTTGCAAAACTTGGAGGCCAGGGAAATAGTGCAAAAAGCCTAAGTTTGTCATTTCAAATTTCTTCTTAAGGCTAGTTTTTACATGTTTTAAAATTTTTGAGTCACTAACAGTAAGGATAAGGTCATCAACATAAGGGACAAGGATGATGAGATGGATTCCTACTTTCTTGTTATATACATTAGGATCCAAATGGAATATAGAGAATTTGATGTCAATAAGAAAGTTGCCCATTTGGCATACCAAGCTCAGGGAGCTTGCTTAAGACCATAAAGATATTTCTTAAGGTGACAAACAAGGCTAGAGTCATTCTGGACATAGCCAGGAGGTTGTTCCATGTAAGTTTATTTTTGAAAATTTGCATGCAAGAAGGAGGATTTAACATCCATCTGATGGACCTCTCATTTATGTGAGGAAACAAGGGAAAGAACAAGGCGGATGGAATTCATTTTGGCTACAGGGGCAAAGGTTTCATTATAGTCAATTCCTTCAACTTGGGAAAATCCTTTGGCAACTAACCGAGCCTTGTGTCTTTCAACACTTCCATCTGATGGATACTTAGTTCTGTAGACCCATTTACATCTGTCAAGTTTTCTTCCTTTTGAAAGAGGTACAAGATCCCAAGTATCGTTTTCCATTAAAGAATGATGCTCTTCATTCATTGTTGTATCCCAATTTGGATGACCTAAAGCTTATGCAAATGTCTATGGATCATGAGTCTCTGAAACTTGATCCAAAAGAGAAGAGGCTCGCTGGAACTGTGAACGTGTTTGACGCTGATATGAAGGATCACCGACAAGATCACCAATTGCTTCTCGTGTTGAACAGACTCATCTAGGAAGCGGTGGAGATGGTGTTGATTTAGGTTCAAAGGACTCATCTGGAGGAAGGTGAGCAGGCGAAGGTGGATTGTCATCCTCATTGTCATCATTTGAAGAAGAAACCAGAATATGAATATAAGAAGACACAAACTGCGAAGATGGCTTGTAGGCCAAAGAAGGAACAATCGTCGAATTAGGCTTGCAGGCCAAGAGATTGTCATCAAATTTAACATCTCTTCTAATAATAATTTCATTTCAATGTAGTTGAAGAAGTCTGTAACCTTTGGCATCTTCAGAATAACCAACAAATATACATTTTCACTTTTAGGCTACAATGCTTTCATTTTCTCATCAGGAATGTGAGCCCATGCTATATTTCCAAATACACAGAAGTGACTTACATCTGGTTTAATTTTAGTCCAAGCTTCTTTCGGGGTTATACTTTTAAGAGCCTTTGTAGGAGTGCGATTTACTATATAATTTGTACAGTTGATGGCTTCCATCCAATACTTTAGATTTAATCCCTTAGATTGGATCATACAATTAGCCATTTCTTTTAATGTGCGGTTCATTCTCTCAACACCACCATTTTGTTGCGGTGTATATGGAACAGTGTGTTTCATTTGGATTCCCTGTGTAGTGCAGTAACTTGTAAAATTAGTGTTCACATATTCGCCTCCATTATATGTTCTTAACCTTTGAATTTGATGCCCAAATTGCTTTTCTACAAGGGCCTTGTAGGCCAAAAACTTGTCAAAAACTTCACTCTTAAGTTTTAAAAAGTAAACCCAAGTACGTCTGAAAAAGTCATCAATGAAATTTAAGAAATGCTTGCACCCAAAAAAAGAAGGAGTAGAAAGTGGACCACACAAATCACTATGAACAAGCTGCAAAGGCCCCGAGGCATGCCAAGAGGCACGTTTGTTAAAAATGTCTCGATGATGTTTGCCTAGAACAGAACCGGCACAAACACCATATCTGCATGAAACAGGAGGAAGTCCAGTCACCATCTGTTGATTACATAGTTGTTGCAATGAGCTATAGTTTAGATGACCAAACCGTTCATGCCAAAGTTTGTTCAAGTCATCGTTATGAGAAACAAAATATGATGACCCAAAGTTGTCAAACTTGTACAACCTGGTAATATCATCAACAATTCCAGTTGCAAGAACATGCTTAGGATCTTTTAGATCATTGATTACAACTTGCTGAGGTGAAAACTCTATGGTTTTACCTTCACTTGAATGAGTGATTTGATATACTGATAGAAGGTTGCAAGAAAGACTTGGAACACATAATACATCATTGAAATGACCATTATCTACTTGAACTGTTACATATCCCACAACACTAAGAGATATATCATCACCAACAAATATTTTCTTGGTGTTACATTCATTTAGAGCAGAAAATATGTCTTTATCCTTAGCCATATGATAAGATGCTCCAGAATCGATAAGCCACTCATCATAAGAAGAAGTAGAAGTTGTATTGAAGGAGAAACCAAAAGCAGAAAGTGCATGTCCATGAGAAGAAGAAGAAGAAGTAGAATCAATGTTGATGTTGTGCTTCTTCATTGCTGCTTCTAAAGTTGCCATCTTCTTGAAACATTTGGACTCATCATGACCATCTTTATCGCAAAAGTTGCAAGTTTTGTCTGTGTTCTTATTTTTATATTTTGCTCCTTTGTCATCATTAGGAGATGAATTTGTTTGAGTGGGTTTGGGACCCTTATGTTGCTTGTTGTTGTAGTGAGGATGTTGCTTCTTGGTATTCTTGGGTTTATCTTTCTGTTGGGCGACTAAGACTTTGTTGGAGGTACCTGCAGTGCTGATCACTCCAAGTTGTACAAGCTTATCTTCCTCTCTAATCAAAACAACACAAAATGACTCAATAGTGGGGTTTTGATAAGCTTTCCCTAGAGACTCTCTCATGGCATAAAAGGTAGATACAAACACAAAATGTGCACTACCTAGCTTAGAAAGAATAAGATAGATGTAACACTCTTCCTCCATCTTTATCTCACATTCTTCACATAAAATTTTGAGTGTTTTAAACTTAGATAGATAGTCTCCAATGCAAGAAAAATCACTTGGACTTAAAGTCATTACTTGATTTTCTAATTGTTGTGCTCGAATAATATTGAGTTTACCAAATACAGATTCGATCTTTTCCCAAGCTTCATCAGGGTCATCAATTTCTTTAAGTGGAACCTTAAATCAGAAAAGATGGGCATTCCAATTAGTCCACGTGCTTCGTCACTTCTATTAGCCCAGTTGATTTTCTTATCAACATCAGTGGGTTCTTTTTCCTTTCTCAAGGTAATCTGGTACAAGCCTTCACTTCTTAATAAATCCTCCATATGAGATTTCCATTGGAAGTAGTTGGTGCTGGTATGCAAAAGATTACTGGAAGAAACCATATTAAATATGTAGATAATATGGATTTAAAAACTGAAACTGATGATCTAGATGGAAAGATCTTGAAAAATTAGGCGGTTTAAAAAAAACAACACTAAAAACATACTTCAAATGTGAAAGTTATGCCCTTTTAAAATCAAACATAAACAATAACCAAAGGAGCACATGGTGGTGTAAGTTGTTTTATGAAGTGACCCACTTTTATAAAAAGAAGTGAGGAACACTTTTACAATGAAGTTGCTTTTTGAAAGAAAAGTTGCATGTAAAATAAATAACTCTAAAATAAAATATTAAAGCTATTTATGGTGATTCACTTTTATGCTTGAAGTGAAATACACTTTATAATTGAGCATGAACTTAAAGAAAAAAAGTAACAAAAATAGAGACTTGAACTCAAGACCTCTGACTTAATAAGACAATTTTTAACCAAATGGACTAGCAAAACATATTGTATTGTTTAGCAAAACTCTTTTCACACAAGAATTTTTTTTTTCTTATCGATGACAACAAGGGTTAGATCTCGGTTAGCTTACCCGAAAAATGCACATTTTCTTATCCGTTTCGAGATCGCACAGGTCATGGGGAAAATAGAATATGTAGATCTAAAATAGTAGCAACCCGGAAACAAATAAGATAAAACCAAAATAAAACAAAAATAATACTCTGCAAAAATTTAAAAATGGCGTATTCAAGCTTTATACCTCCGAATCTTACTGAAATGGTCGTATCTTGGGCAAACAAAAACCTTTTCGAGTGAAAAAAAGTGTTCCTAACTGAAACGAGTGCTCCAGACGCAATGGAATATTCCTCTCATCCCATAAATGTACGGAAATAACATAAAATGGAGATGAGACAACTCGGCTTCACGATCTCAATCTACAACAAGAGCGAGTCTTCAAACAAGCTATGATACCATGTTCGACAACACATGTATTCCAATAGAGGATGGACACCTTTAGTAACCACTCACACAACCAGATCAAATATCAACACACTGATGTTTTGACGTGGTAAAACCCCTACGGGGAAACATCCATGACCCCAGCCAATGAGGCCACTTGGAGCAGTTTATTAATGCAAAAGAAAAATATTACAGAGAGAGTTTACAGGAGATTTTCTCACAATCGATCATCGATAAATTACCCTACATGCTCTTTAAATAGAGATCATGGGGTGTTAAACCATAGATCAATGACCGTTAAGATCGAGGAGAATATGAACCGTCAGATCACTCTATGTTAGGAACATATCGTGACCGTTGGATTTTCTAACTACAAATGCATACTAAAGAAACACACTAAGAAACACACTTTTACCTAACGACACATTAGACCAATTAGATCTTAACTAACTCCTAAGTGTCTAAATATCCTAACAATTTAGACGAGCCACACTTGACATTTCCTCACCCTCCCTTTGTTGAGGCAACAATACTTAACATTTCCTCAACCCTCAAAGAGCATGTTTTGATTTTTGGGTGTTGTGTCCTCTTCTAAGACTGAATTGAAACATTGGTTGAGCACATAAATGACCTTTCCTTATCATATTCTTATCGACATAATCAACTCCTTTCCAAAATAAATTCTTCCTTGAATCTGGTAGGAATGTTAGCAGAGGTTATAGTCCCTCTTGGTTGATGAGAACTTTGATCTTGGAACTTTGGCCCATTTTAAAACACCTAAAACATTGGAAATTTGAAAAAATAAGTGAGTCAAGAGAGAACTTTGTTTCACCCGAAAAAACTAACCTCGTCAAAAAAATTATGTTTATGCACTCACTAACTCACTCCTTGACCAATAATATTTTCAAAACAATTATGAGCCCAATCTCCAACATAATACTTGTGTCATTGAACTCCATACAACAACATACCACGTGGTTAAAGTCCCCATTCTTTCCCATATATCATAAAGGGCTAGAACGAGAACTTGGGGGCCAACCTTCTAATGTACAACACGACCTAGAGGTTGAATCGTGTGTTGATGCCCTTGCTATTTCATAGGATGAAGTGGAACTAACAAAGAAAGTTCAAGGTAAACTATAAGCCAGTAACATTGAAAAACCGTTTGTAGAAAAAAGTTTATACCAACAATAGATTCAAGCATTGTTGATGAGAAATGCACCTTTGATTAAATAGGTCTTGATTAGGAACTAGATGTTTCTATTTTGCAGGACATAGTGCACCCAAAAGGAAATAAAGAAGCATTTGATGTGTGGGAAGTAAAGGAGAAAAGAATCAAAGAATGTTCATCCACTTCTCCTTTACCACAAACTTAAAAAAACACCATTACAAAAGGTCCTCTAATACAGAAAACAAAAAACATCTTTTGAAATGATAATTTCTTTAAAATAAGTTAAATATTTTAATATTTTTTTTTTTCCTTTGAACTATCATTTGAATTTAGTTAGGCAATATTCACCAAAATTACAATTTTGGATGGATAAAATTATTATTTTTACTAAAAATGGATTCAACACATTCAAATACCCCAACTGCAACTTGATTATATAATGTTAATTAATCCAATATTTACAATTCCATCAATCCACAAAACAATTTTTATTGAACATCTGGTTAAAAATGCCAATTTCCCTTCTATTTTGAGTGGGCAGGAAAAACCCAATTCAGAGTATTTGTTAGTGTCATTTTTAGGTTATGCCACTTATTGGTGCTACTAATGCAACCCAGACAAGTGCTAAGGCTTTACGCAATGCATTGGATGACTGTCCAAGTGATTGAAGTTCTGAATAAATTGTTCTCATCCGTCTGAAGGAGCTGGACACAAAGGTATAGCCAACAGTGGAATGCTTTAGGGTGCAATTATGGATAATTATATAGAGATTTCCCATGCCATTTATTCATTGGATCCCTCAAAGTTCCTTTCAATTATTAAGAGTTTTGTTGAATCTCCCCCTATTGAATGCGACCTTGAGATCACCGTAGCTTGTGCACAAGCATATGCTATCCTTGTTCAAGAACTTGTATATTTTGGTAAGATTTAGAGACTTTAGGCATTCAAACTGCATCTTTGGATAATTAGGGCTTTCCAACGTCTGTACCCGCTCGAGGTCTTACTCATCGATAGAGTAATCTAGGTGTCAAGAAAGTGCGCTATAGTAGCTCTTAAGGGATTCTAAAATGCCGCTGAGAGGGAAACCAACCAAGAAGGATGAAAACAAGGAATATTGGTGACTTGATTGGAGGAAGTGGATCTGCACGAGAGGACATAGATGGCCGGGATGAAACACTATTTAAACTTGCAGGTTTTAAGGCAAAGCTTTTGAAGAGACTCCTTGAAGTCCCTAAGAAACAGCCAGAGGCAGACATGAATGTAGGTAGTTGGATGGTTGAAAAGGTAAAATTCTACCCACCCAAATCACAAGAAGACTGATCTTTTCCCAGGAGAACGAGTCCATTGAAGGCCAAGTAGCATCAACAATTAGAATCAGTTGCCTCAAATTTTCTAAATAGTTAATCTAAGGATATGGAAACAAAGAAAGATTTGATGTCGATATGTCTCCACGTTGATTAAGATACAAAGAAGACTCCACAAGTATTTCCCCTTAGAAAATGTATAAAAAAAGTTGCAAGTAAGTTTGCTTCAACACTTTCAGGTTCAAAGAGCATGGATGACAGAAACTTCGGGAAAGTGGAGTCAACTTAACTATGAAAACTGATAAGCATATTTCCAGTTCACCGTCCAAAAAACTTGCCTGCCACAAATCTTGTTTGAGTGAGTAGTTCTATTAGTGAACTATTGTGGGAGCTTCTCGTAGTTGTTCATGGACCTTTAGATTGGGGTAAGAAAATGAAGATGCTTTCCAGACTCATAAATTATTTCTAAAGTTCAGAAATGCTGTTTTTGAGTTCTATGAAATCTGATATATCCAATAATTTTACAAATCAGTCTCATAAACTAAAATCCTAACAAAGTTTTAGCAAGTCCCCAAAACTACAGATTCGAAAGACTTAGATTGGACTGATAAAGCACCATATCCTAGGACTGTATGCCATGTTTATCCTATATTTTTCAAAAGTTCTCTTGTAAGCTTTCTTGAATATATGAAACATGGTGTTGATATTATGGTATCTGCGGGAGGTATTTAACTCCACGTGTAAACCTGACGAGAATAGAATATTCCGGGAAGCAAGAAGAAACCCTAATTGATTGGTTAATAACCCTAGAAGACAAGTCGGCTCAAGAGAATGACTTGTATTAGGTTATTAGCCTACAAGAGAAGAAGTCAGCTAAATGAAATGTTATATACTAAAGAATTAGTACCCAGAATGAGAAGTCAGCCTAGGCAATCTGCCATAAATACTATAAATACAGGAGGCTAGTCTTCATTCTGGCCAGTATTCTTAGAACTGCAGAAGCAACACTTGTGCGCACTGTAGTTGGCCAGTTTGTGCGCAAGTTTGGAGGAGAGCTGCTATTGCAGCAACTGCAACTAGCAGATTTCGGTTTTAGCTTGGATTATCTCTTGGTTATGGTTTGGACTCTCTGATCAGCTCTTGTTACTCTTGCTTGGTGCACTATCCTTGGAGGAAGGTGCGCCACCTTTGTTTGGCTATCCAGCCTAGGGTTTTCTTCCGGAATGATTCTCTGTCAAGGTTAAGGTGCTTGGGGGTGGCTTCGGCCTATGGTTGGGTGACAATAGTGATATTGTCTATGGTTAAACGAGCACATCCATCATATTCTAACAGGTTATGGGCCCACACCTCCTTCATTTAGTCTAACCACTGGAAGGGAGCATAGCCATAAGGATACTAAGCTCGTTGAAGAACTGACGCTAGGGTTTCTAGCAGGAGCAGTTACTAAATCATTGCCGCTAGGGTTACTAGCAGGTGTAGAAACCCTAACCCTCTCGTTGAGGCACCTTAAGTGAAGGGTTTGACCTAATTTCTAGAGAGACTAGTGCACCCTAGACTAGCGCATCTCTTGGTACTCTCAGCAAGCTAAGACATCAAGTTTGAGTTTTTGGTCAAATCTAGGGTTGACCAAGTCAAAGAAGACATGACTTACTCTATGAAGTCGGAAAACAAGTTAGAAGGGGCTTCTAACTTTAGAGCGTGGAAGACAAGGATTGACCTCATCCTTGCCAAGAATAAAGTGTTGGATATCGTGAAAGGAAAGATCGTGGAACCAGAGTTTGAAGAAGGAAAAGAGAAGGAACCTCAGAATGCTGCAGTTTTGGAGAAGTTCAAAGACAATGACATCAATGCCATGAGTATCACAGTGGATTCTATAAAAGACCACTTGATACCCTACATCTCCCATCTTGATTCATCTAAGAAGATGTATGATGCCCTAATAAACCTCTTCTTAGTTAGAAACATTGGACAAGTAATGAGTCTGAAGAATGAGCTTTGTGACATGAAGATGAATGATGATGTCAGCATAACATCATACTTTGTGAGGATCTCTCAGTTAAGAGATCAACTACAAGCTATTGAAGAAATCATCTCAGAGAATGAACTGGTAAATATAGTACTCAATGGTCTTCCCAAGACATGGGGTGCATTTGCCGCAAGCATGAACACAAGGAAGGAGTATCCTACATTTGAAGAACTTTGGACTTACTGTGCACAAGAAGAATCAAGGATTAATGCAAAAGAGAAACCCCAAAAGAAATACGATGATCAAGCCTTCACAACAAAGTTCAAGAATTTCAGGAATAAAAAGAAGTTTGGCTCCAAGAAGAAACCAAATCAAGAGAAAGATATGTCAAGAATACAATGCTTCAATTGTCGAAAGTATGGTCACTACAGGAATCATTGTCCCGAGTTAAAGAAAATGAAGGAAACACACGAAGCATCAGTTGCCGAAGAAAGGGAACCCTCAAAGAAAGCCAAGCAGGACAAAACAAACTTCTTCTTCTAAGACAAGGTAACAATACTCTTTATAGTTGTTGTACATACCATGTTTTTCTGTACATATCTTGCATATCTATTTCCAGAAGATAATATGTTCAAAGAGAAACTATACCTATGGAAGAACAACAAGATAAGAATTGCTATCACAATGACTACAAGTCAGGAAATACACATGAAAGGATGAAGTACATCAACAACCCCCGGTAACAACTCATGTGGAAGCTATTACATAAGCAACAACTGCTAGATAAGTTGAAATCAGGATCAATCTTGAAGAAACCTAGAAGAAGTAAAGACAAAAAGAAGTCAACAATCAAGAGGGATTAGAAAAAGAACTTATGACACTTTGCAGAAGGCAATAAGGATGCAAACAGAAGCGTGGGCTCTCTTAGTTGGAGGGAGCTGATTATAGAATTCCAAAAGATGAGCATGCACTCATGCATGAAGCAAGGACTAGGAGGGAGCTAATCCTAAATAATATGATCCATTGAAGATGATAAAGTATCTATCCATGGTAGCAACCATGAAAAGCAGTACATGTTCAAGTGTGATTTTAGAAGAAGTCTTCTTCGAAAAGAAGCCTTAAAGTATCCCTAGTTGTCCATCCACATCCATGATCCTATGATGAAAGAAAGAAGTGGAATCTTGAGGGCATGGAATCTATAGAAAAATCCATGAATCCAAGAGCTAAAGAGAAACATGAGGAAGAACATGAAGATTCCAAGAAAGAAAGAAAGTCTAGAACAACCAGTCATTGTATCAAGAATCACAAGACTACCAGCCTGATATGAACTCACTAAAAGAAATCAAGCAGAAGAACTGAAAGTTGTGATGAAGAATAGTGTATGGAAGACTTATGAATGTAAGCATTGCGAGATCCAGAACTAGAGGTTCTCCTAGATGGAGGGAGAGGACTATGATGATAGCCTGTTACAGACATGCCTCTACTTGAGACATTATATCGTCCGCAATATCCATGGGTTGGAAGTTTACATCAGATGAATGCAAAGACTGTTCTCCAGAATAATTGAACAAAGAACGTATATAGAACAACCTCAAGGCTTTGAGGTATACCGGGAAGAGACCTTTGTATGCAAATGGAATAAGACAACTTGGTAGAGAACTTCCAATGCACAACAGAAGCATGGTGAAAAACTTTCTATAAACAGAGATATTGTATCAGAATGGTTACTCAGAAGCTCAGGAATCTAGATTGCTAATCCACGACAAACCCTCATGATGGCAGAAGAAGTACCACTTGGATATGTTCCAGTTTGACCCTTGCCACAATGTTATGAGTTAGCAGGAAACAAAAGATGAATCCAACAATGATATACTATATTGATCAGAACTACATGAAGCCTTCAGAAAAAACCAGTGTTCCATAAAGACCGAAGTACATTGAGATCAAGCATTACATTCTCCGTGATGAAGTCCAGAGAAGAGAAAGTGGTTCTCCAATATATATCTCCACAAATGAGCAGATAAGCAGAAATTTTGGTAAGGCCTCTGTCCAAGATGAAAGAGTTTGTGTACTCAAGAAACAACTGGAGCTCGTGGAGACGACTTCCTTATTGAAAAGAGAAGAGATGACTCCCAGGTTGGGAGGGAACACAGATGTGTTATTGATTTATGGACAGTCATTTTTCAGTTCGAAAAATGGTCCAGGATGAGCAGTTCCTTTCCAGTTTGGAAAGTGGTTTAAGATTTCTGACGGATAGGCATTTTCCAGTTCGAAAAATGGTCCAGATCGAACGATCATTTTCGTAATGAAAATGGTTCGATGGATTGTTGATGTACCATAGACAACGATTCCCCTTGTGGTCAACATTGGGAATGGTCTAGGACAGTCTTTCTTCTTGACGATCACTCTCAGTAGTGGTCAAGAAGACTGGTCCGCCTCACTGGACAACCATTCTTTCGAAGCTCACAGTTGTGAGCAATTTCGAAGAATGGTCTATTTTGGAGGTTGGTGCAGGACAGTAATTTCCTTAGGAAATGGTCCGAACAGTCATTCCCTAGGGAAGATTCATTCTCTCCAGGTTGCACTTTGTTTAGCGTCGGAGGAATGGCCTAGATAGGTGAATCGTCCAGGTTCAACAATCAGGGATAGGCATTCCCTAGGGCAGATTCATTCTCTCCAGGTTGCACTTTGTTTAGTGCTGGAGGAATGGCCCAGATAGGTGAATGGTCTAGGCTCAGAAATCAGGACAATTATTCTTCCTTGCTTGAGAAGAATAGTCCAGATAGCTCATCATTGATGTTTTACCTTTTGAGGACAGATGCTCTTCCAAATCTCACAGATGTGAGTGGAAGAATGGCCCAGACGATTCAATTTATATCATAACAATGTTTTCTGTGCAGGTGATATCAGATAATTGTTATGGAGACTGTATGTATCTAGACAATAGATGTATGCTATTGTGGTGGATGTGTTCCACTGACTGTGATTATACGTCACTGATCAAGTATCTGTGTGCTACTTGGTGTGGTAGTGTACCACTGGATTGTAGTTGTGTACTACTATGGATAGACACAGTTGTGTTCTATTGAATGACATTGTTCCGATTGCCTTGAAGGCTATCAGTAGTGTTGGAAATGATTATCAACTTGATGGATGATCAATGGACAAAGATTTCCTCGACGGAAAATGGTCCAAGACATTTATTCTTCCAGGACATATGTCCGGATTAGAAGAATGATTCTTGTGTTACTCTGTGGAATGAGTGAATTATCCAACATCATGTATGATTACTCAGATGGAGTATGGTTTCGAGAGATGATGTAGTTGATGACATTGATAGTGATGATGGTGCTCATGATCTAATCATGAAATAATCTATGCGACTATGTTGATGCTATTGGGTAAATGGTATGTTTGTGCTCAAAGACCATTACCTTCAATACCTCCCTAGCTAGGAGGGATTGTTGATATTATGGTAGCTGCGGGAGGTATTTACCTCCACGTGTAAACCTGACGAGAATAGAATATTCCAGAAAGTAAGAAGAAACCCTAATTGATTGGTTAATAACCCTAGAAGACAAGTCGGCTCAAGAGAATGACTTGTATTAGGTTATTAGCCTCCAAGAGAAAAAGTCAGCTAAAGGAAATGTTATATACTAAAGAATTAGTACCCAGAATGAGAAGTCGGCCTAGGCAGTCTGCCAAAAATACTATAAATACAGGAGGCCAGTCTTAATTCTGGTCAGTATTCTCAGAACTGCAGAAGCAACACTTGTGCGCACTGCAGTTGGCCAGTTTGTGTGCAAGTTTGGGGGACGCTGCTGTTGCAGCAGCTGCAACTAGCAGATTTCGGTTTTAGCTTGGACTCTCTGATCAACTCTTGTTACTCTTGCTTGGTGCGCTATCCTTGGATAAAGGTGTGCCACCTTTGTTTGGCTATCCAGCCCAAGGTTTGCTTCCGGAATGATTCTCTGTCAAGGTTAAGGTGCTTGAGGGTGGCTTCGGCCTATGGTTGAGTGACAATAATGATATTGTCTATGGTTAAACAAGCACATCCATCATATTCTAACACATGACACTATTCACAAATGGATTTCCATCTTTTATGCCATTTGTTAATTCTCTAGGGTCTAATGCCATTAATAACTCCATGATTTTAAGATCTAGAATATCATGGGATCTTGTCATCTAAATTTTTTTATTCCTAGGGGCTTGTATATTACCATGGTGTTTTCTCAAGTTTAAGTTATGGTTTTTAGTTTAAAATTATTGGATGTTTTTTATGGAAATGGTGATGTTGAAATTTTGTAAAGATATAAATTTTAATAAAGAAGATAACAACTTTTTTTCTTAATTACTTAAAATAAATTTAATTAACATAAAATGCATTTCAAAGTATATATCAAATTTTCAATAAAATTAAGAGAATCCAACATTAATAAGTTTTATTCATAAATTAACTTAAAATATAATTATATAATTTTGCCATAGTTTGTTGATTAAAAGATAAAGTGACTTGCTATGGACCACTTAAACTAAAATCCATTAACATAAAATACATTTCAAAATATATATCAATTTTTCAATGAAATTATGAGGATCCAATAGTGATAAGCTTCACACATAAATTCACTTAGAATATAACTTTGTAATTGTTTGTTAATTGGAAGAGAAAGTGACTGAATATGTTGATTAAAAGATAAAGTGACTGGCTATGGACCACTTAAACTAAAATCCATTAACATAAAATCCATTTCAAAATATATATCAAATTTTCAATGAAATTATGAGGATCCAATAGTGATAAGCTTCACACATAAATTCACTTAGAATATAACTTTGTAATGGTTTGTTGATTGGAAGAAAAAGTGGCTGAATATAGATTCTCTTTTTCATTAGATAAAGTATGTTAGATTTAACAATGGTAAGCTTCATACATAAGTGACTTTGTGATTATCAATTGGGTTTAACTCAGGGGTTGGGATGAATGCTATTATCTTTCCTATCCAAGTTCAATTCTTGTCAGTGATATGTTGAACTCTTATTGTAATGGCTTCTAGCTCTATTGTTGACCAGCCTTATACCCTGAAGTGTAGCATCCTTTAAATAAAAAAAAATAGTGACTGACTAGTGATTCTGGAAGTTGCATAAGAGACAAGTAATGAGAGTATGTTACAAGCTGAAAACATCTTGTAGAGTGCACCTTATTTAAACCCACCTATGGAATGCAAGGAAAACAGAGATTTCCTTGGAGATACAAATGATACAAAAGTGGGTTGCTCTTTCTGCTTCAAAGTGTCTTAGTGAGCTCATGGAAAAGTTCAAAGGGCACAGATGAAGTCAACTTCTGGACCCATGCAATTCCCATCATGCAACTCTTTTACAGAGTAGCTTCTTCCATTGGTGGTCCTTTCATGGAAAATTCAACTCCTGAAAGCTTGGATTTGGAAAAACTGTAAAATTGATGTTTGGATGAATTGAATTTTAATTCCCGGTTTATGGCTGAAACATGTTCATCTTTTGGAGAGGTTCTCATCCTTGTTTTCATGTTTTTTACTTTTATGCTCTGTAATTAGCACCAACCAGGGAATGATCAATCGCTATCGAAATCTGGGGTCAACACGGACACTCGATATTCGACTGTTGCTCAAGTAATTCAATATTCTTCAATGGGTGGTTCTCCATGCTCAAACGACGGTCAAGGAAAAAGTGATCTTGCAGCCATCTAGAACAAGCGTGTGCTACTTTAAGACAACAACATTCCATAAATGATCTTATAGATATTCTACAATAGCTGGTGTATGTTTTCCAGTCCATCTCAAAAATTGTAATCTGGGCCAACTCTAACAACTTTTGGGGTAGCCTGTGGTGCCTTTACTAATGGTGAAACAACGGTTACTAGCCAACATTTTTGTTCCTTAATTTTTATACTTTTATGATAAATCTCATCCAGCTGATGTATTCTCAGACTTCCACAGGCTTCTTTTAGAAAATACGTTTCACCTCGTTTACACTCTAATACGACTAGAAAATCAGATAGGTCATCTGAAAGAGCAGAGTCTTCATACAAATGCTTTGTTAATAAAGATATTAATTTGGATGAGTGGCAAGAAGTGTTATGCAGCTATATCGGTAATCTCCAT
>ML780486.1:17643-60234 GCA_009831015.1 Picea engelmannii
CATTAACTCCCATTACCTTGTCAAATGAGCCACCAACATCCCATCCATCCAAATATACCATATGTATATCAACCACATAACTCAATTAAATCGCATGGCCATTAAATTTCTAGGTAGGGTTTAATCATAACCATTAAGTATTTCATCCATGTAGTATAGTATATAGGATAGTTTTAATTCTTCCCCTTTGCAACTGTTGCATTGTTCCCTATTTCCTTCCAATTGTTTGTATGTGGTATAGTAAAACTACAAAATTAGATCCTTTTTCTTTTGCATTTGTTATGGTAATTTTGCCTTTCTTCAAACTGCTTTTTATGTGTTTTCACTAACATGTTTGTTGTGCAGGTGTGATAAGAATAGGTGGCAATGATATCAATGAATAACATAGGCCGTAGTAACATAAGGAACCAACATTTCTTAAGCCTCAAACTATAGCCAATAAAAACAAGATCTCACAAACCACGTAAGCTATGTCGAACGTCATCATAACATCAAATATGAACAGTGCTGATCTTCAATAATTCAAGGGGGTCCCACCTACTAGAATTATTTAGTTTTTATAATAATAGGATTTAGCAATCCTTTGTGGGCAAGACTTCGTTGACGATTTTAATCGTCAACACACTGTAAATAGAACATAAACAATGGTGCATGTGTTGGATGTTCTGTAATTGTTATCTGCCTCCATAAATGTTTTGATGTTATTTCCTATAGATTTAAACACATCCATTGACCATAAATCTAGTGGAAACCTCAATAGCTTCACCCATACTGGTTGTAATGGTGATTGCTCCAAGTACAAATAAAAAAAAGGACTCCACTTCTTCAATGATAATGGCGAGTGACCCAACGTAATCCCACAATATTTTGGGCATCCTCTTTATACCTAAAGATGAAATCCAATTGTCCTCGTGCCAACAAATAGAAAACTAGGAGGGGACCTAATAGAGGTGACCATTCCCCTTCCCTCCACTCCTAGAGCGATTTCTTTGACAAGTGGCATCCAAAAAATGGCCCAATCAATACTTGGTTTTCCATTTCTATCACTTGATGCATTTTGATGTCCTCCCCAAGATCTCACCTAATCTTCTACCTCTTCTCTTAAAAAAACTCATTTTCTGTTTCCCAACATTCATCTACATGAATGCTCATTTCTTCAATTTTCCACACCCTGACCTTGTTTTGATAACCGAATAGACTCCTTCCCACATTGTGATAACCTTCTAAATCATTGTACCATACCAAGCCATCCCTAATATTCCCCTCTATCTCTTTACTAAATTGGTTCACAGATTTTGAGAATAACACTTACTCTAATGATCCCAACCCTTTCATAGTCATAGCTTTACCTTGCTCAACTAAGGATGATGATGCATGGATAACCAAGATTGATGATGAGTTACCACCTGTTGAGGAAAATATAAGAAATGATCTTACTAAAGCATTTTTAGACTTTACTTGGCTAAAGAAAAGTAGATGAGAATATCACCCTATGTTTATAGCCAACAAAAATAACACCCTAACTCACAAACATTAATTACGAGTGCTTAGGCTAGTCTTTTATCAACAAAAAGCTTGTTCGAAATTCACTTTTTATGTAATTTGCTGAATATAACAGTTGCTGAAATAATGCAAGAACAGAAGTAAAGACACCAAGATGATAATCAAGACAGATGAGACATAAAGAAATCCTTTATTTCATTCCAAGTCACCAAAGAGTCATTTTGTTTACAAAATATCATACATAAATCTTGGACCAAATTCAAACTTAGACATCCCTGATGGAACATACAAAAGGACCTCTGACAGAAAACCAAAACTGAACTCTAAAAGCTGGATCAGCTTGCCACAGATTGCTGCCCAATCGACTCTGCACAATAGCCTTTATCATTCATGAAAACTAATTCACAAACCAACAAGTCTACACAGACTATCAAAGATAGATCAACACCTCTGAAAAACAAGTGCCTGAATGATTTGATTCAGCCCCGAATATTGTTGTCTACAATAAGACCCTGCTATCATAAAAGAGAATTAGGCTTGTGATGAATATATGAATGAAATAAAAATGAACTATCTCAACATAAACTCAAAGAGAAAACCTTAGTATGCTTCTGCTTCCATCCTCCTCTTGTTCCTCCCTTTCCTTTTTCTTTTAACAAATTAGAATTGGTTGAAGAAGTTGACCCAATTCATTAGTTAAGTTAATTAAAAAACTCAACTAACTTTAGTTAGGGGGAAGAGTAATAATTATAATAAGGGTCATAAATAAATAATAACTAGTAGATGGGACCCCTTGTGACTCCCTTTAGTTCATAACAATCATAACATAACCATTAGTTAAGCAAAACACACCTCCTTGTGTCTCCCATCAACATATTCACTTTTGATAATTTAAACTCATGAAATTTGAAATTATTTCAAAAATAATACTCATGTATTCAAAATAAACATGCTGTCCAAAGATCCCTGAAGTCAACTGTCATCAAACAATAGATATAATAAAAAACTCAAAATCCATATTTCCTAGTCTGTGATGCAACCCTTCCTTGATTGCTACTATCACCTCTTGATTTTCCTGAATTTGCCTTTGGCTGTGTAGAGCCTTTAGGCCTAATCTCGCTGATCACGTGGGAGAAATTGTCCCTCAAATGCATCCAGGAAGACACGGATTTGTCAGATCCATTGGAGGGTGAGGAGGGGGCAACAATGGATTTTACTTTATCAAGGGCATGGTGGGCCTCAATTTTCAATCTCTTGCTAGCATGGGAGGATTGCATTGACGAGTGGTCAGGGGAAACTTGGGCAATGGGGTTAACCGACAGAGGAGCATGCAAAGACATCTTGGGACAGCCACGATGTTGGGATACTTCTGGGTGGACAATCTCCTACCATCCATCGTTTTCAGGGACCTCGAGTTGTAATGAGAAATGAGGAGGTACAGGGATACCGGGTGCTTGCGGGGCTTAGAAAGGAGGCCTTTCAGGCCTAGGTTGGACTATTCCCTGCCCAATCCAATTGAAGAATCCGACATGAAACAATTGGCCAAGCTCTTGTGAATCAATGTCAAAATGTATGGAGAACCTGGGCCTTATTGGGCCTCAATTCCAATTACCTCTACCTCTGTTTCCTCGGCCATGGCTACCTCGACTGAAAAAAATCATCCTGCATGCGTGATCGATTAGCAAATAGTCTTTTAAATAACCATACATGACAACTCTTAAAAATATGAAATAGATTTGGCTCAACAATGTATCAGACCCATGCAATCCAATCCATACAAATTGTTTTACTGTTAATTAATGAGCAAGGGATGAAAAAGGGTTCTGGGATATGTGAGAGGGTTATATTGAGCAAAAATATGATATAATGAGGGGGAAAAGACATGGTCACTACTCAATGATAACAACAATCAACTGAAAATCAAACTAATAAAACATCATTGCAATCCACACAAGACACTGCCACTTCCAACTGCCTTAACACGGAAATTCTCTTGATTGTAATCAATCTCCAAACAGGGAGTGAAAAAATGAAATGGGATGGTGATGGGATTTGTAATTAGCGGAAAATGAAATCATGGAAGGGAAGAAAGACGGTTACTTTTCATGAAATTAACTAAGTGATCCACAAAACATTCTGCAAAAAGAGATGTATCAACCATCAATCATTTGACCAAATAACAATTTCTGTGCATTTAACTAGTTCTCTATTCATAATCAAATATCTAACACAGTGTCACCACAAGACAATATGTATTCCACACAGTTTGTAAGGAGTTTTGTTCCTTTCATTTACATTCTTTGCGT
Organism: Picea engelmannii; assembly: GCA_009831015.1. Classification (NCBI taxonomy): domain Eukaryota; kingdom Viridiplantae; phylum Streptophyta; class Pinopsida; order Pinales; family Pinaceae; genus Picea; species Picea engelmannii. The sequence continues at coordinate 21,453 of ML780486.1, forward strand.
TTTATAACAATTTTTGAACAATACCCATTTCCAATCTATAAACCATCAAAATCAACCACTGCCCATACATTACTTCAATCAACAAATATACTCCAATTCATATTTCCAAAAACAATAATGAAGTCACAGTATCACTTCCATCGGGTCTTTCATTTTGAATGCAATGACATTCGTTAAATAAATACAGGCATTCACCCAGTAATCAAGATCAAATTGCCAAAACCCGAATTGACAATTAAACATACAACCCACAGTCACCATTTTGACACAAGCTATGCACGTGATGATTCAATCCTGCAAGTGTAACTCCATCACTGTGCAAGCCCAATATAACACGACTGTCGTCAACAACATGCCTACTTTAACAAGTGATCGATTGCAGCAAATATGCTCAAAAAATCTATGAGTATCCCTGAGTGTGAGAACCCAAGCCATCTATGTTATACACAACGAGCAACCAACAAAAACCTGTGATGCAACAATTCCACTCTAACAAAAACAAACACACAGTCACAGTAATAACTCAACATATCATGTTGAGCCATCGATTTAATATAATATTGCTTTGATTTAGTCACACCGTGATCGACTATGTTGTGCAAACTCAGGCTTATACAATCAAACAAGCATAAGAGTGGATATACTCTCTACAGTCATCCAGTTCAATAGTCATTTGGCCCCAAAGAAAACGATAGTTACCACAACTCTTATTTCATTTTGTAAAATACCATCCACACAATGCGACATGCATGGGTTGTAACCAATGCCAACTAATCATCCAAATAATCATTAGTGCAAATACCAGTGACTGTGTATCAACCAAACAACTCGCCACTGTCTTAAAAAATCAATCAATCTAACAAGTTGTGGCAATTACGCATACCCATGCATCAATTCAAATCGGGGGAGAGGCCTTCTCTATTAACAATACTGAGTTATTATCATATGGAGTGTAACTATGTACTTTGAAAGTGCAATTGGTAATGTGGGGTTTTCCAATATTATAACAGAGTCAACAACTATATACCAACCAACACGATTGTCCCGTGAGCAACTGGTCAAGCATGTGCTCAAAAGTTGACAACTATACGACCAATCAAACATAACCAAGTCGTAAAACAAATAGGCTAGGCTAGTTTCCTCTATCAATATTCAGACTAGAGGGCTAAGGCTTGTTCCGTAGCCAACACAAGGAGAGAAGAGGCACTCTTTGTAATGGTGAAAACTCCGAGGCCACGATGCATACAAGAAGAACCACGACTCATTTGTGGATGGGTACAAATCCATGACAAAGGAGCCATAACTGAAGGGTAGGTCTCTAGTTCGGTCTGGCAAGGTTAGTTAACGCACGCAGGGTATAACCCTTGTGCTCTTTGATCAAACAATCACAACACGGAGGTGAAGACAGGGCCGAGAAGAAATAACATCACTCACTGTGCAACCCTTGGTGGTGAAAAATAACCCAATGCCCCAATGTACAATGCGTGGTGACACAAACGCTTCAATCATTAAACCCCATAAAATCCTGTAGACTGGATTCAACAATACGAAAGCGTGAAGATAGCCCATCAAGACCAACAAGGATACTCTAATTAAACCAACAGGGATAACAAAGAGATATCACATAGGAATACCAATAACCTCTACGAACTCAAAATTATTACAGGAAGAACCATCCACTCTTCATTCCAAGAACCCAAATTTCACACAGTTGCAACACTTAGGAAAACACAAACCCATACACCTGAGCCAGTAATCATTTCATAACCAGAGCAGAGTCACGAATGGACAAAAAAAGACATACCTGTAATCGAATTCCTTAAAACGTGAGCTGGTCAAGCGGTTCCTCCCTGCTAAAATTTCGGAGCATAACCACAACAACAAGATAGAACAATAGCCCGATTAGGGTGGCGGCTAAAATGAGGGGTAAAGGTGACGTGCAGTAAATGGATGTCGCCTCCACCCACAATTCATTTACTCATCAATACATGCCAACCAGCTCTTAATTAACACCATTAATTTAACTCTACGTTGGAATATGCACATGTTACTTGCCAAATGTGCTTTCCATATCATATATCCAATTTTTTATTATATAAATCAAACAAAATCACACAATCATTAGCACTATCACCTTGCCAAGTGCGCCAACAACATTTCATACCATATGTATATTAAACATATAATCCATTAACAATTGCATAACCATTTACTTGTTAGCTAGGAATTAACAATAATTGTTAAGTCCTTCATGCATGTAGTATAGTGAATAGGATAGCTTTAAATTCTTCCCCTCTGCAATTGTCTCTCATTTCTTTCTAATTGTTCGCATGTAGTATAGTAAAATTGCAGAATGAGATCCTCTTTTCCTTGCATTTGTTATATTATTTTTGCCTTTCTCAAAGTTGTCCTTCATGTAATTTTTCTAGCATATTTGTTGTGGAGGTGTGATAAGAACAAACAACAATGACATTAATGAATAACATAGGCTGTAGTGACATAAGGAATCAACACTTCATAAGATCAAATCATAACCAATAACAACAAGATTTCATAAAAAATGTAAGCTGCGTCGCACATCATCACAACATAAAAAATGAACAGGTCTGATCTCCAATAGTTCAATGGGGTCCCACCTACTAGTATTATTTAGTTTTTTATAATAATAGGCTTTAGCAACACTTTGTGGGCAAAACTTCATTGACAATTTTAATTGTCAACAAACTGGTGACTCCATAGGAAAATTTGTTTTCAACAGATTTATAACTCAGAACTCATGGTTTAACATACCAAGAACAATGATTTTAGAAGACATAGCCAGAATAATTATGCAACAGGGGGAAGCGAGCGGATTTAATGGAAAGATGACCGGGAATTTGGGAATAATTGATGAAAAGTGTTAAGTATGAGGGGTTTTTACCACTTCATGCATAATCATTCAACTGGAATAGGCTCTTAAGTTTTAAGGAGGAAAACTTAAAGAATTTCTCTCAAGATCTCAATGGGTGAAGAAATGGCAAGAAGAAGCAGGAAACAACCAATTCCTTGTAAGACAACAGTGGAAATTTGTAACAATTTCAAGGGCCCTGTTATCCCCCACTTTTAGGGATAACTAGGAGATCATGTCTCGAGGCCCACAGGTCCTAGACATGGAGTACCGAGAGCATGATTGACTTTAGCATGGCCCTAGAGGACCCATATTTTCTTTCTTCCAGAACCTCTATCTTGTCAGCAACAACAACATCCATCACCATCGGCTTGGTCTTGTGTCAGAGATGGTTCTTGCTCCATGAGGTAATTAGTCCGGGTATCATGGTATGTGTCACTTTGATCATCAGGACCCTTGAATATGTGCATTTAATTCCTTTTGTTTCTAACAAATGATTGGATATTACACTTGCCCACTTGACCATGTCTGGGGGGATTGACAGGATGCCCTAGTAAGCATGTGTCCTTAGGTTTTGGTTTACCACTGGGGGGGATTTCTGAAAATCCATCGTCCGCTTCCTTCATAGCACCACTTTTTCATCTTGCTTCCTTCTCACCTATCCCATTCCACTTGTCTGGGCACTGGGTTGAACTATTTTCAAGATTTCACCTTATCTCGTGGGAAGAAGGGGATAAATGCCCATAAGGTAAAAGCAAGCTGGAAAAAGATAAAATCCTAAGAATAAAACCTCAAGATGCTTCACCCAGGGATCCCCAAAAAAACAATAAAAGGCTTCTCAGCAAGAAACAAGAGGGACCCGCAAAAATAATAAAACAAGACCTGATCAGAGGATAGGGGGTCTCATCACGAGCCATCTTATTAGGTCCATGGGTACCTAGGAGTATGACATTACCACCAGCTGGTTACCATGGCAGGGTAGTGACTCTTGGTTGCATGGCCAAGGGAAAGGGGGGTCTCATCACGAGCCAACCTTATCATTTATGTGAAAGTACTTGTGGGTAACGCTGTCACCATTAGTCACCACGCCAAGGCAGTGTCCCTTGATTAGCCTCTTGAAGAAAAAACAAATATAAAAATAAAAGAATAAAAAGTAAGAATAAAAGACATGAATGGGCTTGGAAAAATTTGCATCCAGAACAGGTGCAACTCACCTTCTACAAAGGAACCCACAGGTAAAGCTTTGCATCCTCTGCCCTCACTGCATCCACCTGCTTGGACATCCCTTGACCACATCACCCACTTACATGGCTTCGATGAGCTCTCTTCCAAAAACTTGCCTTCTCCAGTGGCCACTTGCCCAATAGGACACCCTGTCATTTTCCCCAAATTTGTATTGCAGGCTCGTGTAATGTATTTGAGATTTTGACTGATGTATTAGGGATTTTATGCACATGTTTAATAATATTGATGATGAGATGTGATTGAAATTTCTATGATCCCTATGACTTATGAGCCCGTGGAGGGCGTAGCTGTTGATGTATAGGATCATGCCTGATGGACATGTACCATTTTGGATTGGTACACATGGGGAGATGATCAGTTCGGACCTCCACGGGGCTGAAGATCCCATCATATGGATGCTGAGACCCCATTAGGGGGCAAAGACAGGAAAAAGGTGGATCAAGGGCTTTGCATAAGAAATAAGGAGGACGTCTTGCAGAGGCAGCCCGACAGAGCTTGACCTAGGGGGGGTTGTCCCCATTTCCAGTGGAACGTTGGTCTTGGAAGGCCTAGGATGTCACCCATGATGTCCATGACATCCTCCTTTCTTAATGGATATTTTGGCACATGGACAGGGCATTTTGGCACGTGTGGCAGCTTGGAGAAGCCCAAGGAGGGCTAACATTTTGCTCCTAGAGGCTGCATTTTCCCTAGAAGGGGATAACGCCACCCTAGAAAGGGGATGACATCCTTCTGTTGCTTGATTTGGGATTTTAATTTGACATTTTAATGTAAAACAATATGATTTTTAGTATTTTGGCCTTGTCGGTCGTTTTATGACCTAAAAGTGAAATTAGGTCATGGTACATTATAAATTGATGGTTTTCACTCTCATTTTTTCATCATCTCTCACTCACTCATTAGTGAGGTCTGAAATTTGCACTATAATTGGGTTGTTTGGCTGAAATTATGAGGCGCACTTGTTGACGGAAGACTTTCTTGGCATATTTTAGCATTTCTCTTGGTGGAAGGCGTTACAACTAGGGTTTGCTATGCTTTTCTTGGTGATATGTAAGTGAATTTCTGCAAAAATTCTTCATGGAATGGTTGTATTGTTATTTTCTTGCATATGTTGCTTTAAATTTGCTGAATAAACCCTAGGTGACAAGCACACAACATTGGTCCTTGTCTCATGTTCTCATAAAGAGATTTTTCAGCCATTGTTTGAAGAGGGAAGAGCCTAGCCGTAGCTACACTCTTATTTTCTCTTCATTTTGCTAGCCATTTTATTTTCAAGCTAAGAAGAAGAAGACAGAAAAGAGCCTAGTTCTTCTACACTTTGATGGACCGATTTTTCTAGGGTTTGCTGGTAGAGCCTTTCTATAGAAACACTTTTCTTTTCAAACCCTCTTGTCTTAGTTTTATGCTATTTTCTCAACTAGCTGTCATTGCCATTGAGCTAAGGAAGGAGGAGAGAGCACCGAGGCCTAGTTCCCCTACACCAAGGTGAACCTCTCTCCCCTAGGGTTTTGAATTTGAGGCCTTGCCCTAGCAACACCTCAAAGTTTTACCTTCTATTCCTTATCCATACTATCTTTTGACCCTTTAGCTCCTACGTCCTCTACTTTTGACTCCATTAACCCTAAGGCACTGATCTAAGACCTCTTGTCTAAAGTGAACTTGATCACAACAACTCCCAAAACTTTGAATCAAACCCTAACTACTAACCCTAGCTTAGAAACTAACTAACTGACCTACTGCTGCCATCATCTCTAGCTATAATACCATTTGTGCAGCTAATGTTTCTCTTATAAGCAATTGAATGGTGGTTTAAAGGCATTAATTGAATGAAGTGTTGATTGTTGCATTGAATGCCACACTTTCTTAGCATTTATTGAAGAAGTGACATTATATTTCATTGCTATTTTATAAACATTGACTTCGTCAATATTTATTATCCAATTGCTTATATGTATATCAGATAGTCATTGATTTATATGAAGTACTAACAAAGTGAGAAAGCTTGCATATATCAGTTTCTTGTTGCTTTGTCTCAGACAGGTGCATCTCTCTTTTTTTTGGTTATACTTTATTATTGGCTGTTAGCCGGACTATCTGTTCGGTGGTGACTTGTGAGGGGGGAAACTTGTCCTTGTCTTATAATCCTTTACCTTCTCAAAAACCTAGGTCACCGGGGACGTCTCCCCTAGGCCTTACCACCCTAAACAACCATCCCATTGAGGTGACATTGGGTGGGATTGGTTCCAGTTACGCTAGTTTTCCTCTACAATCTCTAGCCTTTTATCCTTGAGGATAGGGGGTCTCATCACTCGGTACCTAGCAGTATGACATTACCACCAACTGGTTACCACCCCAGGGTAGCGACTCTTGGTTACCTGGCCAAGGAAAAGGGGGGTCTCATCACGAGCCAACCTTCTCATTTCTGTGAAAGTACTTGTGGGTAACGTTGTCACCACTGGTCACCACACTAGTGCAGTGTCCCCTGATTAGCCTCTTGAAGAAAAAAGAAATATAAAAATAAAATAATAAAAAGTAAGAATAAAAGGCATGAATGGGCTTGGAAAAATTTGCATCCACGACAGGTGTAGCTCGCCTTCTACAAAGGCACCCACAGGTAAAGCTTTGCATCCTCTTCCCTCACTGCACCCACTTGCTTGGACATCCGTTGACCACATCACCCACTTACATGGCTTGGATGAGGTCTCTTCTAGAAAATTTCCTCTTCCAGTGGACACTAGCCCAATAGGACGCCCTGTCATTTTTCTCCAAATTTGTATTGCAGGCTTGTGTAATGTCTTTGAGATTTTGACTGATTTATTGGGGATTTTATGCACGTGTTTAATAATATTGATGATGAGATGTGATTGACATTGCTATAATCCCTGTGACTAATGAGCCCATGGAGGGCATAGCTGTTGATGTGCAGAATCATGCTCGACGAACATGTACCATTTTGGATTGGTACACATGGGGACATGATCATTTCGGACCTCCATGGGGATAAAGAGCCCATCAGATGGATGCTGAGACCCCATTAGGGGGTTGAGACAGGACATAGGTGAATCAGGGGATTTGCACAGGAGAGAAGCAGGACGTCTTGCAGAGGCACCCCGACAGAGCTTGACCTAGGGGGGTTGTCCCCTTTTCCAGTGGAATGTTGGTATTGGAAGGCCTGGGACGTCACCCATGAGTTCCATGATGTCATTCTTGCTTCATGGACGTTTTGGCAGATGGACAGGGCAGTTTGGCATGTGTGGCAGCTTGGAGAAGCTTAAGGAGGGCTAACGTTTTGCTCCTAGAGGCTGCATTTTCCCTAGAAGGGGATAACGTCACCCTAGAAAGGGGATGAAGTCCTTTTGTTGATTGATTAGGGTTTTAATTTGACATTTTAATGTAAAACAATATGATTTTTAGTATTTTGGCCTAGTTGGCGTTTTTATGACCTAAAAGTGAAATTAGGTCATGGTACATTATAAATTGAGGGTTTTCACTCTCATTTTTTCATCATCTCTCACTCACTCATTAGTGAGGTCTGAAATTTGCACTATACTTGGGTTGTTTGGCTGAAATTGTGAGGCGCACTTGTTGAAGGACGAATTTCTTGTCATATTTTGGTATTTCTCTTGGTGGAAGGTGTTACAACTAGGGTTTGTTATGCTTTTCTTGGTGATATGTAAGTGAATTTCTGCAAAACTTCTTGATGGAATGGTTGTAATTTTATTTCTTGCATATGTTGTTATAAATTTGTTGAATAAACCCTAGTTGACAAGCAAACATCATTGGTCCTTGTCTCATGTCCCCATTAAGAGATTTTTCAGCCATTGTTTGAAGAGGGAAGAACCTAGCCATAGCTACACTCTTCTCTCCTCTTCATTTTGCTAGCCATTTTATTTTCAAGCTAAGAAGAAGGAGACACATCAGAGCCTAGTTATTCTACACTTTGATGGGATGATTTTTCTAGAGTTTGCTGGTAGAGCCTTGCAGTAGAAACACTTTGCTTTTCAAACCCTCTTGTCTTAGTTTTATGCTATTTTCTTAGCTAGCCGCCATTTCCATTGAGCTAAGGAAGGAGGAGAGATCACTGAGGCCTAGTTCCCCTACACCAAGGTGAGCCTCTCTCCCCTAAGGTTTTGACTTTGAGGCCTTGCCCTAGCAACACCTCAAAGTTTTACCTTCTAGTCCTTAACCATACTATCTTTTGACCCTTTAGCTCCCGTGTCCTCTACTTTTGACTCCATTAACCCTAAGGTACTGATCTAAGACCTCTTGTCTGAAGTGATATTGATCACAACAACTCCCAAAACTTTGAATCAAACCCTAACTACTAACCCTAGCTTAGAAACTAACGAACTGACCTACTGTTGCTGTCATCTCTAGCTATAATACCATTTGTGCAGCTAATGTTTCTCTTATAAGCAATTGAATGGTGGTTTAAAGACATTAATTGAATGAAGTGTTGATTGTTGCATTGAATGCCACGCTTTCTTAGCATTTATTGAAGAAGTGACATTATATTTCATTGCTATTTTATAAACATTGACTTCGTCAATATTTATTATCCAATTGCTTATATGTATATAATATAGTCATTGATTTATATGAAGTACTAACAAAGTGAGCAAGCTTGCATATATCAATTTCTTGTTGCTTTGTCTCAGACAGGTGCATCTCTCTTTTTTTTTGTTATACTTTATTATTGGTTGTTAACCGAACTATCTGCTCGATGGTGACTTGTGAGGGGGGAAACTTATCCTTGTCTTATAATCCTTTGCCTTCTCAAAACTCCAGGTCACCGGGGACGTCTCCCTTGGGCATTACCACCCTAAACAGAAAGAACCATCCCATTGAGGTGACATTGGGTGGGATTGGTTCCAGTTATGCCAATTTGCCTCTTCAATCTCTAGCCTTTTATCCTTGCTACAAATTGCACGATGTGTCGTTGTCGGGGAACACTGAGTCAAAACTTCCTCAAGACGAAAACCTTTCGGTAAGCCTTGCCTCTAGGGTTTTTCATCTTACAAGCTTACCTGGCGACTCCACTAGGGTGTTTTCCCTTTTCTTTAATAGTTTCAAGCAAACTATCTGGTGACTCCACAAACCACAAAGAGGTACAATAATCCTCCTATATCTTTTAGAAGGAAGCCTCCTAAGAACTCTCCTGTTGTAAAATCACTTTTTGGAAGGAGTCTTCCTTTGAAAACCATGTCTAGCTCTCAGACCACTATGACGAACCCAACCAACAATCAAAGACAATGGCCATCTACTCTTTTCAGACCACTAGACATGCCATCCATATCAGGCTATCCTAGGCAAATGCCACCCAAATATGAAAAGTGGTTGCCTAAATTTACCGGTACTAATGCAATCAGTGCTGAAGAGCACATGAGCAACTTTTGGGCATTTTTTCAGCTTCATTCCGTTAGTGATGATGCTGAAGACTTAGTCATGAAGTTGTTCTCCACTACCCTCCTTGACGCTTCAAGGCGTTGGTACCTAAGCCTTCCCAATGGTGGTATTAAAACCATGGACAAACTAGAAGAAGCTTTTCTCAAAAGATGGAGTATCAAAGAAGACCCTAACATGCTTCTTACCCGACTAAATTCCCTTTGGAAACATGAGAATGAATCTATTCGGGAGTTCCATACTAGGTTTGAGACTTTGCTTCAAAATATCCCTGCAAGCCATCAACCAAATGGTGATTACCTTGTCCACATTTATACCAAGTCCTTTAATAGACAACTGGGGTATCTTCTCAAGGACAAAAACTCCCAATCAATCCAAGAATCCCAAGAGCTTGCTACTAAAATTGAGGGCAACCTCCTTTCATCTAATATTGAGCCTTTCACAAATCTAAGGGGGGAAATGGACACCAAACCAAATATAGTCCACAATACCGAACCTACTTCAGACCTTTGTGCCAGTATGGAAAAGTTACAAGATTCCATGGATGGTATCATGAAGAATCAAGAACTAATGATGAGTAGGATCGTCAACTTGGAGAGATCCTAGGGCCAAGCACCAAGGGTCCCATACAAAGGGAAATTTCAAAAGGGGAACCAATTTTATAAGACAAATAATGAGAAAGAATTTCCAAACACCTTAGCCCCTACAAACATTGTGGATGAAAACCCTTGGTGCCTAGAATGCAGTGAAGCACATTGGGAGCATGAATGTCCTTACAGTAATGATGGCCATCAACAAGTAAACAATATAGGCCACGTCATGGAAGGCCCTCAAATAAATATCATCGCTGCAGAGCATTAGGAGGGCATGAAAGAAGCATCTAGGTTGGATAGAATGGCAGTAATAAACAACCTAGACCAGGAATCAAAAGAAAAGTTGAAGAAACAAGAGTTTCAGGTGTATAGAAGAAAGAAGTTGAACCAACCTGTCACTGACCAAAAAAAACACCCACCTTTGGATGTACTACTCCCCAAGACATCCAAGACTGAAAGGGTTAACTTAAACTTTGACTTCGAGGGGGCATTATCCAAGATGCATGTAACTACTCCCGTGAAGGAAGTCATTAAGGTGCCTTCTGTCAAAGAACGTTTTGAAAATTTCTTTCAAGGATCAGATGGACCCATGGACCCTCCTATTATGTTGCAAGGTGATCACTTCAGGGTCCAATACGATGAACATCCCCCCTTCTTCATGACCTTGATAATGAATAATAAGAGCCTCAACAACTGCATGCTGGATACAGGGGCCTGTGCCAACATGATTTCCCTCAAGGTCATGCAACAATTAGGTTTGAAAGTCACACAATATTACAGGAATGTGTGTGGATTTGAATCTAAATCCATACCAACACATGGGGTAATTGAGAATGTCCAAGTTTGCCTTAAAGATTACCCTGAAAAGGCCATCCACATAGGCATAGTGGTCGTAGACATCCCATATGTGTGGGGGATGTCATTGTCCAAGAATTTTTCCTCTGAATTGGGGGGTACTCTTGAGACAGACCTCACTTATGTGAATATACCCTTGAAATATGGAACTACTGGTCGTCTCCATAATGTACCTATGACTACAACTCATGTGCAAGAGCCTATTGTTTCCAACAAAGATGATAAGGCACATGATGAGATCATACAAACTCTTCATAAGTATTCTCCAGAAGATATGCCTTTTGCAATAGAAGAAGACTTTGATCAGATCAAATGCCCCAAGAAAGAGGAATACCAACAACTCATAGACAAGTTCAAAAGCAAGGAAGCAGAGACTGTGAAGATACTAAAGAAAACAAAAGATGATGTACAGATCCGTTCGTCCTAGCAGGAAGTGTTTATAGCAGAATCACACCCTCCTCCCTTTGCACAATACACCAGGGTCGTCCAAGGGACAACCAAATACAATATCAGGAAGTACAAGGAAGGGGACATAGTGTGGATGTGGGATACCTAGAAAGGAGAGCCAACCAATGTCAAGGGAAGCACTCAATCATGGCTTGGACCTTTCAAAGTTGGAAGAGAATCAATTGATGACTCCTACTATTTGTCCACTTTGGAAGGAAGAAGGGTCCCATTACCGATCATCGGGCACCTCCTCAAACCCCACCAAGGTGGGGGAACCTGACTTCACTGGTAAGTGAAGGTAAGTAGGCATTTTTCCATTCATGTATTATACCATTTTGCATTTCATGTTAGTTTGCTTTCACATTCACATTATTGATTTCTTTATTTCAGTCTCTCTCTCTCTCTCTATATCTATATATGCTAGGGTGGAATTACCACCCGAATTGGTTACTGATGTTTCTATTGAGATCGAGCAGGTAAACATGTTATGGAAGATATGTTGAGGTTCTCATGCTCTCTACGGTGAGCACATGTCCCCGAGTTAGAGCCAGATGTTAACCCCCACTTTTAGGGATAACTAGGAGATCATGTCTCGAGGCCCACAGGTCCTAGACATGGAGTACTGAGGGTAGGATTGACTTTAGCATGGCTCTGGAGGGCCCACCTTTTCTTTCTTCCAGCACCTCTATCTTGTCAGCAACAACAACATCCATCACCATCGGCTTGGTCTTGTGTCAGAGATGGTTCTTTCTCCATGAGGTAATTAGTCTGGGTATCATGGTATGTGTCACTTTGATCATCAAAACCCTTGAATATGTGCATTTGATTCCTTTTGTTTCTAACAAATTCTTGGATCTTACACTTGCCCACTTGACCATGTCTGGGGGGATTGACAGGATGCCCTCGTAAGCCTGTGTCCTAAGGTTTTGGTTTTCCATTGGGGGGGATTTTTGAAAAGCCATCGTTCACTCCCTTCACAACACCACTTTTTCATCTTCTTTCCCGCTCACCTATCCCATTCCACTTGTCCGGGCACTGGGTTGATCTATTTTCAGGATTGAACATTATCGCGTGGGAAGAAGGGGATAAAGGAATAGAAGGTAAAATCAAGCTGGAAAAAGATAAAATACTAAGAATAAAACCTCGAGATGGTTCGCCCAAGGATCCCTGAGAAAGCAATAAAAGGTTTCTTAACAAGAAACAAGAGGGACCCGTAAAAATAATAAACAAGACCTAATCAGAGAATAGGGGGTCTCATAACAAGCCAACCTATTAGGTCCATGGGTACCTAGCAGTATGATATTACCACCAACTGGTTACCACACCAGGGTAGTGAATCTTGGTTGCATGGCCAAGGGAAAGGGGGGTCTCATCACGAGACAACCTTCTCATTTCTGTGAAATTACTTGTGGATAACGCTGTCGCCATTGCTCACCATGCCAAGGTAGTGTCCCCTGATTATCCTCTTGAATAAAAAATCAATATAAAAATAAAAGAATAAAAGGTAAGAATAAAAGGCATGAATGGGCTTGGAAAAATTTGCATCCAGGACAGGTGCAACTCGCCTTCTACAAAGGCGCCCATAGGTAAAGCTTTGCATCCTCTGCCCTCACTGCACCCACGTGCTTGGTCATCCCTTGACCACATCACCCACTTACATGGTTTGGATGAGGTCTCTTCCGGAAACTCTTCTAGTGGACACTAGCCCAATAGGATGCCCTGTCGTTTTCCCCAAATTTGTATTGCAGGCTTGTGTAATGTCTTTTGAGATTTTGACTGATGTATTAGGGATTTTATGCATGTGTTTAATAATATTGATGATGATATGTGATTTACATTGCTATGATCCCTGTGACTGATGAGCCCATGGAGGGCGTAACTGTTGATGTGAATGATCATGCCCGACGCACATGTACCATTTGGATCGGTACTCATGGGGAGATGATCAGTTCAGACCTCCATGGGGCTGAAAAGTCCATCAGGTGGATGCTGAGACCCCATCAGGGGGAAGAGACAGGACACATATGGATCAGGGGCTTTGCATCGGAGAAGAGGAGGACATTTCACCAGAGGCACCTTGGCAGAGCTTGACCTAGGGGGATTGGACCTTTTCAGTGGAAGGTTGGCCTTGGAAGGCCTAAGACGTCACCCATGATGATAATGACATCATCCAGCCTTATGGACATCTTGGGAGGAAGACTTGGCAGTGTTGGCATGTGTGGCAATTTGGAGAAGCCCAAGGAGGGCTAAATTTTTTCTCCAGGATGCTCCATTTTCCCTAGAAGGGGCTAACATCTCCCTTAGAGGGGCTTGACGTCTCTCCTTGGCTTGATTAGGGTTTAATTTTGAACATTTAATGTAAAACAATATGATTTTAGTATTTTGGCCTTGTCAACCTTTTTCATGACCTAAAATGTAAAATTAGGTCATGGTACTGTATAAATGGAGGATTTTTACCTTCATTTTTTCATGATCTCTCACTCACTCATTAGTGAGGTCTGAAATTTGTGCTATACTTGGGTTGTTTGGATGAAATTGTGAGGAACAGTTGTTGAAGGAAGACTTTCTTGGCATATTTTTGCATTTCTCTTCGTGGAAGGTGTTACAACTAGGGTTTGCTATGATTTTCTTGGTGATATGTAAGTGAAATTCTGCAAAAATTCTTGATGGAATGGTTGTATTGTTATTTCTTTCATATGTTGTTATAAGTTTGCTGAATAAACCCTAGGTGACAAACACACATCATTGGTCCTTATCTCATGTCCCCATTAAGAGATTTTTCAGCCATTGTTTGAAGAGGGAAGAGCCTAGTCGTAGCTACACTCTTATTTTCTCTTCATTTTGCTAGCCATTTTATTTTCAAGCTAAGAAAAAGGAGACGCATCATAGCCTAGTTCTTCTACACTTTGATGGGCCAATTTTTCTAGGGTTTGCTGGTAGATCCTTGCTGTAGCAACACTTTTCTTTTCAAACCCTCTTGCCTTAGTTTTATGCTATTTTCTCAGCTAGTCGTCATTGACATTGAGCTAAGGAAGTAGGAGAGATCACTGAGGCCTATTTCCCCTACACCAAGGTGAGCCTCTCTCCCCTAGGGTTTTGACTTTGAGGCCTTGCCCTAGCAACACCTCAAAGTTTTACCTTCTAGTCCTTATCCGTACTATATTTTGACCCTTTAGCTCATGCGTCCTCTACTTTTGACTCCATTAACCCTAAGGAACTGATCGAAGACCTCTTTTCTGAAGTGAACTTGATCACAACAACTCCCAAAACTTTGAATCAAACCCTAACTACTAACCCTAGCTTAGAAACTAACTAACTGACCTACTGTTGTCGTCATCTCTAGCTATAATACCATTTGTCCAGCTAACATTTCTCTTAAGCAATTGAATGGTGGTTTAAAGGCATTAATTGAAATAAGTGTTGATTGTTGCATTGAATGCCATGCTTTCTTAGCATTTATTGAAGAAGTGACATTATATTTCATTGCTATTTTATAAACATTGACTTCGTCAATATTTATTATCCAATTTCTTATATGTATATCAGATAGTCATTGATTTATATGAAGTACTAACCAAGTGAGCAAGCTTGCATATATCAGTTTTTTGTTCCTTTGTCTCAGATAGGTGCATCTCTCGTTTTTTTGGTTATACTTTATTATTGCGTGTTAGCCAGACTATCTGCTTAGTGGTGACTTGTGAGGGGGGGAAATTATCCTTGTCTTATAATCCTTTGCCTTCTCAAAACCCCAGGTCACCGGGGACATCTCCCCTGGGCCTTACCACCCTAAATAGAAAGAACCATCCCATTGAGGTGACATTGGGTGGGATCGGTTCCAGTTATGCCATTTTTCCTCTTCAATCTCTAGCCTTTTATCCTTTCTACAAACTGAGCGATAACAGGCCCTTCAGAGGAGACATCATAACATATGTGTAGATTGATTGTTATCGACTAACAATGATTTGCAGGAGTGTCACTGTGGTAGGATTTATCCAACATTCTATATTGACCAAACACTAAAAGATGATAAAGAAAAAAATCGCAACAAAAGTAACAATGCAGAAATTAAAACAACAATAGTAAAAGACTCAATTGAAAAAACAACAAGGAAATAAAAATTAACTTAGAAGGAATAAATCAAGGTATTGTAAGCGTAGAAAAGAAGCACAAAAATTGAAATCATAGCTAGGCTACTAGTATATAGCAAAATCTAGATAGCATTAGAAATTTTCATGTTGGTTTCTCGCAATACTTCAAGCGAGGGATGTTAGCGCTGTAGGGAAACAATTGCTCCTGTAAATATTTTAAGATATAAGAGTTAGTATCCAAGAAAAAACCAATTTGGAAAGGACCGATCACTTGGAAATTTGATGTAATCATTAGTCCCTTGACACACACAATTATATCATCAAGATAGAGATGGAGACTGACCAATCCCTCGAGAGTTATATGCATAGGTTTTTTAAAAGCGATACTTGTATCAAGTAAGCTAAAAAGCCGGAATTTGTAAGGCATGGTATCGCAATTAGTAATGAAAGTGGTTTTGTGAACATTTGTCCCTTTTACTTTGATTCTCTTGTAACCAAATAGACTGTCAAGTAAGGGTCTTAACTGTGACTCTACAACCTGTTGCAAAAACATTTCCATATTGAGAGGGGGAAAGGGATTTCTCATAATCGCTTACCTTAAAGTTTGAAGACTAATACAAGTTATGATATTATTAGTGGTCCTCGAGGTCGATTCCCAAATTGAGGCCCATTCAGGGTGGGCTGAAAAAAACATTCCAGCCTTTAAGAAATCTCTCAATTTCCTTCGAAAGGGTGCTTCCAATGCAGAGTTAACAAGTTCTTGTTTTTTCCTAGTTAGTTTCATAATATGCTAAACCAGACCAGGATCAAAACCACGAAGATCCTCATAAAACCAAGAAAAAACCTTTTGGGGTTCACCAAGTAGCCCGGTGAACCTCATCTCTTCCTTATCAGAACATTGGACATTTATTTTAAAATTCGTTGAAGGTTCAGTTGTCCTAATGTTCAGGAGGATGGTTTCAATCACCTTCTTCTATAACTACTCTTCTTTTTGTTTTTCTTTATTTCCTACAACACTCATAGAAAACGAACTCTCAAGAGGAGTCAAGCCCTTAGGAATCTCATTATTTTTCGTGGATATAATCTCCTTGGGCTTAAGAGGTTCATTTTGAATGATAGTACAAATGCTCTCATCGTTAGGGATGGCCTTCCAAGGTCCTACTTTTTTGGGAATGTATGAACGGTGTAGAGAATGAAAAGCATAATCAGGCCTCTGAGGAAAGAGTTGCTGATTAGGAGAGGCTGCAAAGACAACTAACCGATTAGGCATCAAATTCAACTCCTTCCTAACATGAGTGATGTTGATAGATAGAAGGTTCGAGACAAGTGCCCAAATAGTTTGGGAGTATTGTTCCATCAACTTGTCGCTAGGAGAGCATGTCTTACGTATCAGGTTCACAACAAGCTCAGAATTTTCAAAAACTGAAAGGTGACCAAAACCAAGATTAAGAGCATTCTTGATGCCTAATAATAAAGCTTCAAATTCAACGACATTGTTTGTACAAGAAAACTCCAACCTGTATGACAGATTATGAATTTTTCTTGCAGGGGAAACCAAGATAATACCAACCCCGTTACCTTCGTTAGAGTGTGAACCATCAAAGTGCATATGCCATAAATCATCATCTAAATCAATTATTTCCAAAGGAATATTATCCTCTTCAACAAAGATGGAATACACTCCTAGGTCTTCTTCGATATAGTTTACGCTAGATTGCGGAACACTTTCTATGTAGGGAAAAACTCTTCCCTCTCTGAGGACTATAATATTCTTACCATTCCGAGGAAGGGATAAATGTGTCCCGTCAAGCGAGAGGTATCCACCTATTAAGGCTTTCCAATCTCTTCCGAAGATAATTAAGTAATTTCTTATAGACATATCAATCACCTGAATGTTGAGAGTTGTCCTTATCTCAGGATGAGCGCATAAAACCATGGTTACATCCTTAATCTCGCCTATGGTTGTTTGTTGTAGACTATTATAGGAGAGCATGCTTCTGGCATTTTCATTTGTACAAGACAAGCCCAACTCTTCCATAATAATATTCGACATCACACTTGGGCCCGAGCCACCATCGATGAGGCAAAAATGGGCAATCTTGTCCATGATCTTTACAGAAATATAAAAAGGGGGATTTTTTACAAGGTGTCTGAAGTTATGTGATGTAGACCCCCTATCCCTCTTAAGGGTTGTGCGACCTCCCAGTCAGGATATTCTGGTTTCAGAGCCAAAATGGCTCTTCTAGTTCCAAACTGGAACCCTTCAAATGAACACATAGGTCCCCCCACAAATGCTCAGTTGACTTTTCCAAGCGCCAAGTGTGAGCTCCCATAGTACACGACCAAGAGCCGTGACCACACCATTATCCTTCCTGCCTTTTGTGAATCGTGATTCGGTAATCCCTAGTTGCCAAAATGATGAAATGTATTGATGTTCGATCAACGACTCACAATAATCCCTGGGATCTATGGTCCACGTCCGGCCTCGCTATTTCTCTATTTCACGATTCAGGGTTTGGGAGACAAGGACCTTTGTCCTTTCAACTTGTGATACCCAAGATCGGGATGTGGGCCAATGGTCCAGATATTCCTGTGATTGACGGTTCAGGTCGAATCACGATCTCGCGACTCGAGGGTTTGAAGCGTAAAGAACTTCGCCTCCCATCTCGCGATACCCAAAATCATGAGGTGGACCAACGGTCCAGATCTGTCTATGATCGACGATTCAAGTCGAATTGTGATCTTGCAACTCGGGGGTTTGAAGTGCAAAGAACTCCGCCTCCCAACTTGCAATACCCAAGTTCGCGAAATGGACTGACGGTCCAGATCTATTTGAGATCGATGGTCACTATTCCTCCTGAGTTTTGGACGTCAAGAATCCCTCGCCGCTAACCTCCTTGTAGCTCCATCTTATCCAATGACTTGCGGGGTTTCAACGTTTCTCCTCAAGGACTCTCCACCATCCGTTCAAATCTTTGAGATCTCCCCTGCTGGATCTACGCAGGGTTAAAGCTTGCGCTCCTACCTCAAATCGGACGGTCCGCGGGATTCTCCACTGCGATCCAACACTCGAAGACGTTCTTCCTCATGATATTTTACTCATTTCAGACTTATAATATTTTCTAAGTCTTCGAAGACTCGGTCTTTGCTTCTTCCAGTGAATGAGTTCCTGGATCTCGATAACACTTTCCGAAGTGTTGTTCCTCCTGAGCTTTGTCTGGTTCAAACTTCGATTTCCTGCACACTCCTTGCATCTGAGGGAATTCGATAACTCAGATCCATGGTATTTCTCATTGAGAAATTCCTCCTGATTTCCTTACGTTCCTCTCTGACTCGATGCACACCTTGCAGAGCTTCCAATGAAGAGAAACAATTGAAACTGGAAAAATTCACAGTTCCATCCACTTGTTCATGAAAACAGAAATGACAGGAAAACACACACAGTCCACACACCATACATTTGGATCAATTTTCCTTCTATTATATTCACAAGTGCCCAATGGCTACATAATACATTCAAAATTACAATAACTAAAAAAAAAACTGAGATCTCCTGCTAACTCGCAGTTCTCTCTTACAACTAATTTCTCTCTGTATTACAGCTCTCTCCAACTGAGCGTACAAACTTCTACTTAACTCAAAAATATTCATAGGGTTTCCCTTGGCTACTTGCCTACTCTAAAATTCATCCTATGCTATGTTAGTGTAGTCGCATTCCAGAGCCGTAGTGGAAACTCCTGCTCTGTTTACGATTTCAAAACTTGCCTCAAAGGGTAAAATTTGACACTGATTCAAGTGTGCCTCCAAAGGTAAATTCTGGCACTGAGTGAAGGTGGATTTCGAAATCGTCTGCAACTGTCAACGTTGAATTTCTGGAAGAACTCTCACGTGTTGAGTGGTCCTGCCTCTGTGCGCTTGCCAACGATGCTCCTGCATCATACTCCCCTTAACAAAAATTCATGGACTCCTGTCCATGAGCTCCTCTACTGACTTTCCCTGTTTCTGGATAGCAACTTCATTTTCCCAACTGGCATCTTCTATTGGGCATCCCTTCCATTTGAATAGATACTCAAAATAAGTCTTCCTCCTGGTCTTCTTGCCAATCCTCTGATCCAAAATTTTCTCCATCTGTAGCTTCTCTGCCACATGCATCTGCTTCTCCCACTGAATCTTTCCTTGATCTTCTGATCCTTTTGTGTCATCTTTCCTGTAAGGATACAGGTCTGAGACATTGAATATGGGTGAAATTCCCACACCATCTGGCAGCTCGATCTCATAGGCGTTTGCATCAAACTTCCTCAAGATCTTACAGGGTCCTATCTTCTTCATCTTCAATTTGTTATATGTTCCCCTAGGGAACCTTTCCTTCCTGAGATGTGCTAAAACCTAATCTCCTACTTCAAATTGAACTTCCCTATGATGCTGATCAACTCTGTGCTTGTATTTCTGGTTAGAAATCTGTAATTGTTCTTTGATCCGACTACGGAGTTCTTGTATTTCAATAGCAAAATCCTCTGCTCCAGCACTTTTGATCTCACCCTGTTCCAAGTCTCTCAACTCAGACACTCCCCTGGGTTGCATTCCATAGAGTATTTGGAATGGATTCCTTCTAGTGCTCCTGTT
Organism: Picea engelmannii; assembly: GCA_009831015.1. Lineage (NCBI taxonomy): Eukaryota > Viridiplantae > Streptophyta > Pinopsida > Pinales > Pinaceae > Picea > Picea engelmannii. The sequence continues at coordinate 41,594 of ML780486.1, forward strand.
TGGTGAGTCATTGTATGCAAATTCTGCTTGTGGCAGAATCTGATCCCACTGGTTATGGTGTTCAGTAACTAGACTCCTTAATAAATTCCCCAAACTTCTATTTACCACTTTAGTCTGCCCATCTGTTTGAGGGTGATAAGCTGAGCTGAAGGAAAAATTCATCCCCATCTTCTTCCACAACATCCTCCAAAAGTGACCAACAAATTTTGTGTCTCTGTCTAAGACAATGCTCCTGGGTAGACCGTGAAGTCTCACAACTTCTTTGAAAAACAGATTTGCAACATGCATTGCGTCACTGGTCTTCTGGCATGGGATGAAATATGCCATATTTGAAAATCTATTCACCACTACAAATATGGAATCGAATCCTCTTTGTGTTCTCGACAATCGCAACACAAAATCCATGCTTATTGCATCCCAAGGCCTCTCTGATATTGGCAATGGTTGATACAATCCAGTGTTATGTCTTTTCCCCTTTGCATGTTGGCAGATTCTACATCTGTTCAAAAAATTTATCACTTCTGCTCTCATACCTAGCGAATAGTATGAATTGCTCAACTGTGCAAATGTTTTATCATGGCTGAAATGTCCAACCAGTCCTCCACTATGCTTCTCCTTCAAAAGATTGTCCCTCATTGAGCATCTTGGTATGCACAATTGATTTCCTCTGAACAACAATCCTTCCTGAACCATATACTCTGTCCACTGACTTTTATCTCTCAGTACATGGCTTGTACATGCTTCGTAGGCGTCCTTGAAATATGTATCATCACAATACATATCCTTAAGGTGTTCAAACCCCAAGGTCTCCACCTGGAATTCTTGCAGAATTAAACATCTCCTGCTTAACGCATCAACAACTTTGTTAGCATTCCCAACAATATGTTTTATGATAAAAGTAAAATTTTGCATACATTCAACCCATTTTTCATCCCTCTGATTCAGTTTTTTTTGTCGGGTTATGAATTGTAAAGCTTGGTTATCGTTGTACAAGACAAACTCTTGCGGGACAAGATAATGCCTCCATTTCTTCAATGCTTGAATTATGGCATAGAACTCCTTGTCATATGTGGAGTATTTCCTCTTAGTCTCATTCAGATTCTCGCTGAAATAGGCAACAGGTTGATTTTCCTGACTCAGAACTGCTCCTATTTTAACTCCACTTGCATCACATCTTACCTAAAATGTCTTCCCAAAATTCAGCAAGACCAGAATTGGTCATTCCCTCATCTTCTCCTTTAATATATTGAAGCTCTTTTCGGCCTCCTCTGTCCATTTAAAATACTTGTGTCACTTTTTTACTGTATCCATCATGGGTGCACAAATCCCATTGAAGTCTCTAATGAACTTCCTATAGAAGCTCGCTAATCCATGGAAGCTCCTTACCTCAAACATGCTTCTTGGTGATGGACATTCTCTGATTTCTTTCACCTTCTCTGGATCCATCTTCAGTTCATTCGAAGAGATCACGAAACCCAAATAAATGAGTTATGTCTTCATAAAAGAGGACTTCTTGAAATTGATCAGCAACTTCTCCTGCTGTAGCCTCCTCATTACTAGCGTTAGGTGCCTCAAATGCTCCTCCTTAGTCCTGCTAAAGATCAGTATATCGTCTAGATATACAACCACAAACTTGCCAATGAAATCTTTCAGAATTTCATTCATCAACCTCATAAAAGTACTCGAGGCATTTTTTAAGCCAAATGGCATAACCAACCACTTGTATAGACCTTCGTTTGTCTTAAAGGTTGTTTTCCATTCATCACCTTCTCTCATTCTAATCTGGTGATATCCACTTTTCAGATCTATCTTAGAAAAGAAATTTTCTCCACTTAAGAAATCCATTAAATCATCCATCCTTGGTAAGGGAAATATGTACCTGATGGTAATCTTGTTGATGGCTCTCAAGTCTGTGCACATTCTCCATCCTCCATCTTTCTTTGGTCTCAACACAGTCGGTACTGTGCATGGGCTCAAACTTTCTCTGACCAAACCCTTATCCAACAATTCTTGGACTTGGTTCTTCACCTCCTCATTTTCTCGAGGTGTTAATCTATATGCTGCCTTGTTCGACAGGCTTTCTCCTGGTATCAAGTTGATATGATGACTGATACTCCTGATGGGCGGCAATGAGTTTGGCAGCTCATCCACCACTATATCAACAAAATTATCCAGCAGCTCCTAAACTTCTTCAGGCAAATCATCCATTGATGTACTCATAAGGATGACTCTGGGCTTCCTAACCACAATGAACTACATATCTTGTTCTTCCTTGACTTCTTTCAGGAGTTCCTTCCCACTCATGAGAAGTATGCTTGTGCTAGCTTCCTCTTTCTCTCTCTTCTCCTCCATTCGCAGCAACATATGCGTCCTACCATTCTTCTCCAATGTATATGTATTCTTCCTTCCATCGTGAATGACATTTCTGTCAAACTGCCATGGTCTTCCCAACAAAATGTGGCACACTTCCATGGGGATTACATCACATGGTATTTCATCTTTATATCCTCCTATTTTAATTTCAACCAGGCATTGTTTAGCGATCATTACCTGGTGTCCTTTTTGTAGCCATGAGACTCTGTATGGCCTTGGATGTGCAGTTGTCTTCAGCTCCTATTTCTCCACCATCTCTATGGATACTAGGTTGTCAATACTCCCACTGTCAATGATCAACTTGCATACTTTGTCCTTAGTCTTGCAAGCTATCCTGAAGAGATTGTTTCTTTGCACTGGCTTCTCAATTTCTGCCTCTGGTTTTAAGAGAACTTTTCTCAACATTAGGGATGCTCCATCCTCTGCTCCTTCTGCTTCAACATCTCTTCGATGTGATTCTGAAATGTGAGCTTCTCCTCCTTCCTTCTTCTTCTCGGGACATTCCCAAGACATGTGCCCTATCTTTCCACAGTTATAGCACCTTACTCCTCCTCGACCTCTTCCTCTAGAAGAGTTTCTTCCACCATTCTGTCTTCCTCATGAACTTCCTCCTCATTCTGAGTGATTGTGTGGTTTCTCAGTCTCGTCCTTAGACTGATGTGCTCTGTCATGGTTAAATCCCTTGCTTTTGCTTGGGACCGAGCCTTTACCTCTTCCTCGTTGGTTATTTTTTCTGTCTAGCTTCTCCTCTGCCTTCAGTGCAAACTAATAATCATCTTCCACAATCCTCACTGACATCATGCTAAGCTCGTCCTGGATTTCATATCTCAAGCCATTTATATATCTGGTGACTCTTTCTTTGTCTCTCTCCCTTTGTCCAGTTATGATGTTTAGTCGGTAGAACTCCTCAGTGTACTCCTTGACTGTCATCCCTTTCTGTCTCAGGTTCTATAGCTTCCTGAAAACATTGATATGAGAGTCTTTGGGTATGAACTTAGCCTTCAGTTTGGCTACCATCCTGTCCCAACTCTTTATCCTCTATTTGCCTTTACTTCTCCTCTGAGTCTGCAATTCGTCCCACCACAATGCTACATGCCCTTTTAGCCCGGTGACTGCCTTCTTCACCTTCTTCTCCTCATTGACTTCTTCATAGTGGAAGTGTTTGTCCATGGACCTTATCCAGTCCAACAGTTCTTCAACATCTAGATTTCCCTCATACATGGGGACCTCTATCTTAGCTCTGCCTCCCAATTTGGCAATTGCTCTCAACAAACGTTCTTCTGCAACATCCTCTCCTGCAGTTTCTTCAACCTCAACCTCTTCACTTTATGCATCATTGACATCCCCAACGTCAGGTGCTCTTCTCTGTGCTGCTTCCATTGTTTCCAATCGGACGCGAAGCTCTCGCATCTCCCTCTCTACAACATGGTTAGCTAAAGGAAGCTCTCGTCTTCTTGGTGGCATTATGTCGACTATCTGTCGCACACAGAGTACATCTTTGAGTTCTCTATATCCTTCTTTTCCTCCTTTTCCTGAAGTCTATACATGAAAAACTTACGCTTTGATACCACTTGATGTAGACCCCCTATCCCTCTTAAGGGCTGCGCGACCTCCCGGTCAGGATCTTCTGGTTCTGGAGTGGAAATGGCTCTTCTGGTTCCAAATTGGAACCCTTCTAATGAACACATAGGTCCCCCCACAAATGCTCAATTGAATTTTCCATGCGCCAAGTGTGAGCTCCCACAATACACAACCAAGAGCCATGACCGCACCATTATCCTTCCTGCCTTTCGTGAATCATGATTTGGGAATCCCTGGTTGTCGAAATGCTGAAATGTCTTGATGTTTGATCAACAACTCACCATAATCCCTGGGATCTATGGTCCATGTCCGGCCTTGGTATTTCGCTATTTCGTGATTCAAGGTTTGGGAGATAAGGACCTCTGTCCTTCCAACTTGCAATACCCAAGATCGTGATGTGGGCCAACGGTCCAGATATTCCTGTGATCTATGGTTCAGGTCGAATCAAGATATCACGACTCAGGGGTTTGAAGTGAAAATAACTCCACCTCCCAGCTCACGATGCCCGAAATCGCGAGGTGGAACAACGATCCAGATCTTCTTATGATCGAAAGTTCAGGTCGAATCATGATCTTGTGACTCTAGGGTTTGAAGCACAAAGAACTCTGCCTTCCAGCTTGCGATACCCAAGTTCGTGAAATGGACTGACGGTCTAGATCTATCTGAGATCGATGGTCACTATTCCTCCTGAGCTTTGGACGTCAAGAATCCCTCGCCGCTAACCTCCTCGCAACTCCACCTTATCCAACGACTTGTGGGGTTTCGACATTTATCCTCGAGGACTCTCCATCATCCATTTAGATCTTTGAGATCTCCCCTCCTAGATCTACGTAGGGTTAAATCCTGCGCTCTTACCTCAAATCAGACAGTTCGCAGGATTCTCCATCGTGATCCAACGCTTGACGACGTTCTTCCTCCTGAGCTTTTACTCGCTTCAGACTTAGAATATTTTCTAAGTCTTTGAATACTTGGTCTTCGCTTCTTATAGGGAATGAGTTCCTGGATCTCGATAACACTTTCCGAAGTGTTGTTGCTCCTGAGCTTTGTCTGGTTTAGACTTTGATTTCCCAAGCACTCCTTGCGTCTGAGGGATTTTGATAACTCAGATCCACAGTATTTCTCGCTGAGAAATTCCTCCTGATTTCCTTACGTTCCTCTCTGACTCAATGCACACTTTGTAGAGCTTCAAATGAAGAGAAACAATTGAAACTGGAAAAACTCACAGTTCCATCCACTTGTTCATGAAAACAAAAATGATAGGAAAACACACACAGTCCACACACCATACATTTGGATCAATTTTCCTTCTGTTATCTTCACAAGTGCCCAATGGCTACATAATACATTCAAAATTACAGTAACTCAAAAAAAAATTGAGATCTCCTGCTAACTCGCAGTTCTCTCTTACAACTAATTTCTCTCTGTATTATAGCTCTCTCCAACTGGGCGTACAAACTTCTACTTAACTCAAAAATATTCCTAGGGTTTCCCCTGTCTACTTGCCTACTCTAAAATTCATCCTATGCTATCTTAGTACAGTCGCATTCCATATCTGTAATGGAAACTCCTTCTCTGTTTATGATTTCAAAATTTGCCTCAAAGGGAAAAATTTGGCATTGGTTCAAGCGTGCCTCCAAAGGTAAATTTTGGCACTGAGTGAAGGCTGATTTCGAAATCGTTTGCAACTATCAACATTGAATTTCTGGAAGAAATATCACGTGTTGAGTGGTTCTGCCTCTGCGTGCTTGCCAATGATGCTCCTGCATCATTATGTACACCTACTTTATTTATAGAAGAATCCCCTTCGTCTACCTCTTCGGAAATATTGGCTACAATGGAAGCTTTTCCTTCCATGAATTGTTTTAGATACATCTGTTGTTCAGGGATGACAACCATGTCTAGGAGGGTTTCATCTACTTTGATGTTGGCCAATTTATTTAAGATGTTGTATTTGGAAGAGGGAAGAGGAGGAATGATTCCTTGACTCTCAGGTGCCTTAGGAACTTGGAGCGTAGAAACGGTTGAGGATGAGCTCAGGCTAGAAGAACTTAAGAGAGGATCAATTTTTCCTTTGGGAGCATAGGCTTTGTTTCTAGTATTGATAACCATGACATCCTCTGGCTCTGCAAAATCTAGGACAACGATAGTAGCTTCTGGTATTTTACTGAAGATCTTATCTTTGGCACTCTTCTTTACCTCACATGTGGTTTCTTTGTGGTGTTCCTCGCAAAATTTACACCAACTCTGAGGCAGGATAGCCTTAAGCTGAAAATTGTTCTCAACCGGATTTCTAAACAGAGGTGTAGAAGAGGACGAAGCTCCAGGGGTGAGAGGGGAGACAATACCCTTCCGCTCAAATGCTATTATTCGATTTTTCATATCTTGTACTAGATGTAAGAGAGTGGACATGTCTGTCTGTCTAACTGATTATCCCTGGGGAAGACCAGTTCTTTCAAGCTATTATTCATACTCTAAGCAAGTGTGCAGAGAAGAACCCAGATTATCAATGGCTTTTTCCTCAAGCCTATGATGGTAGGGGGAAGGCAATGCATTATAGTAATGCATGAAAGCAACTTGTTTATGAGGGTGGATAAGTTCGGGGATTTGATTATACAACTTGGTGAAACACAAGTTGAAAGACTTGATGGTCTCACCATCTTTATAAGTGACAATATTATATTCCCTTAAGTTCTCGGCAAGGCTTTTAGATTGCCCATAAGTGGATCAGAACCAATAGATTAACTTCTCCCAAGTAGATAGGATCTTAGGAGGAAGGTCAAAGAAGTCGGTCACAACCTTTCCTTCCAAGGAATTGATGAACAAGCGCATGCAGGTGTCATTGTTGTTGGCCCCTATGTTATGACAAGCATTAGAAAATTCCACTAGGTGTTCATTGGTACTGATAGTGTTATTCCCCAAAAACTTAGGCAGGTGCTCTTTAAAATTTGGAAGTGGGCAGTAGCAGGAGCTAGGTTAAGAGGAGAGGACACACACCACGGTGTGGTTGTGGCGTCTTCTTCAAACTAAAAAAGTCCATACTTTTTTATGACTTTGGTGGGATTTTTGGTGGATTGGACAGGGATATGGTGGCTATATAGGATACCAATCATTGATGACGATGAATATTGAGAAGATGAAGCACTTCCAGTGCCACCAGAGCCTCCACTAGATGCCATCCTGTGGGTGATAGGTGAGGGAAAGAAAGACGAGCTAGATGAATCAGATAAAGTCCTCCTTAGAGCACTTTGTTGGACAGATAACACTACGTTCTTCTTCCTATTTCAACAATAGGATTGATTTCAGGTGACAAGCCTCTTCTTCTTCTAGAAGCATGAGAATCTAAGGACATGAAAGAAAGGACAAAAATGAAGAAACAAAAGGTTACTGTTGATTTCTAGGTTGCCTACGTCTACCTTCCAATTGTTATTGAATGCTAATATCTCGTTCAATTGCTTCCCAAGAATGGTTAATCTCAGCACGGGTCCTGGCAATGTCTAAAATAATATGAAATAAGTTCAAAGCAATGTTGGTCTAGTCTTGGAGACCAGGCTCAAAATTGGGCTGCCTCGCAACAGGAACAATCATTAAAAGAAAAACAATCAAAGAATCAATATCAGAAAAAGAAACATGTATCGATGAAAATCGAGTATAAAATTTAACCGGAAAGATATCAAGGATCTCCCCAGTATGGTCGCCAAATAAATGTCATGGAAAAGATGTGAAATGATCTTACTCAAGCATTTTCACACTTTACTTGGCTAAAGCAAAGTAGACAGGAATATCACCCTATGTTTATATCCAACAAAAATAACATCCTAACTCACAAGTATTAATTACGAGTGCTTAGGCTAGTCTTTTATCAACAAAAAGCTTGTTGGAAATTCACCTTTTATGTACTTTTCTGAATATAACAGTTGTTAAAATAATGTAAGAACATAAGTAAAGACACCAAGATGATAATCAAGATAGATGTGACATAAAGCAATCCTTTATTTCATTCCAATTCACCAAAGAGTCATTTTCTTTATAAAATCTCATATAGAAATCTTGGACCAAAGTCAAACTTAGACATTCCCGATGGAACATACAAAAGGACCTCTGACAGGAAACCAAAAATGAACTCTAAAAGATGGATCAACTTGCCACAGATTGTTGCCCACTCGACTCTGCACAATAGCCTTTATCAGTCATGAAAATTAATTCTCAAACAGACAAGTCTACACAGACTATTAAAGATAGATCAACACCTCTAAAAAACAAGTGCCTGAATGATTTGATTCAACCCTGAATATTGTTGTCTACAATAATAACTTGCTATCATAAAAGATAAGTAGGCTTGTGATGAATATATGAATGAATGAAAAGTGAACTATCTCAACAAAAACTCAAAGAGAAAACCTTAGTATGCTTTTGCTTCCATCCTCCTCTTGTTCCTCTCTTTCCTTTTTCTTTTAACAAATTAGAATTGGTTGAAGAAGTTGAACCAATTCATTAGTTAAGTTAATTAAAATTCAACCAACTTTAGTTAGGGGAAGAGTAATAATTATAATAAGGGCCATAAATAAATAATAACTAGTAGGTGGGACCCCTTGTGACTCCCTTTAGTTCATAACAATCATAACAATCATAACATAACCATTAGTTAAGAAAAACACACCTCCTTGTGTCTCCCATCAACATATTCACTTTTGGTAATTTAAACTCATGAAACTTGAGATTATTTCAAAAATAATACTCATATGTCCAAAATAAACATGTTGTCCAAAGATCCCTAAAGTCAACTGTAATCAAACAATAGATATAATAAAAAACTCAAAAGCCATATTTCCCATTTTGTGATGCAACCCTTCCTTGATTGTTGCTATCACCTCTTGATTGTCCTAAATTTTCCTTTGGTTGTGCAGAGCCTTTAGGCCTAATCTCGTTGATCACGTGGGAGAAATTTTGCCTCAAACGCATCTGGGAAGACACGGATTTGTCAGAGCCATTGGAGGGTGAGGAGGGGGAAGTAGTGGCTTTTCCTTTATCAAGGGCATGGTGGGACTCAATTTTCAATCTCTTGCTAGCATGGGAGGATTTCACTGGTGAGTGGTCAGGGGAAACTTGGGAAATGGGGTTAACTGGCGGAGGAGTAGGCAAAGAAAGGTTGGGCTAGCCAAGATGTTGGGAGACTGTCGGGTGGACAATCTCCTGCCATCCATCATTTTCAAGGACCTCGGGTTGTAATGAGACATGAGGAGGTACAGGGATACCGGGTGCTTACGGGGCTCGGAAAGGAGGCCTTTCAGGCCTAGGTTGGACTATTCCTTACCCAATCCAATTGAAGAATCCGACATGAAATAATTGGCAAAGATCTTGTGAAGCATCGCCAAAATGTGTGGAGAACCTGGGCCTTCTTGGGCCTCAGTTCCAATTACCTCTACCTATGTTTCCTCGACCATCACTACCTCGACTGAAAAAACTCATCTTGTATGCGTGATCGATTATCAAATAGTATTTTAAATAACCATACATGACAACTCTTAAAAATATGAAACATATTTGGCTTAGAAATGTATCAGACCCATGCAATTCAATCCATACAAATTGTTTTACTGTTAATCAATGAGAAAAAGGTGAAAAAGGGTTTTGGGATATGTGAGAGGGTTGTATTGAGCGAAAATATGATATAACGAGGGGGAAAAGACATGGTCACTGCTCAATGATAACACCAATCATCTGAAAATAAAACTAATAAAACATCACTGCAATCCACACAAGACACTACCACTTCCAACTGCCTTAAAACCGAAATTCTCTTAACTGTAATCAATCTCCGAATAGGGAGTGAAAAAATGAAATGGGAAGGTGATGGGATTTGTAATTAGCGGAAGATTAAATCATGGAAGGGAAGAAAGACGGTTACTGTTCATGAAATTAACTAAGTGATCCACAAAACATTCTGCGAAAAGAGATGTATCAACCATCAATCATTTGACCAAATAACATTTTTTGTGCATTTAACTAGTTCTCTGTTCATAATCAAATATCTAACACAATGTCACCACAAGACAATATGTATTCCACACAGTTTGTAAGGGGTTTTGTTCCTTTCATTTACATTCTTTGCATTTTATAAAAAAATTTGAACAATACCCATTTCCAATCTGTAAACCATCAAAATCAACCACTGCCCATACATTACTTCAATCAACAAATATACTCCAATTCATATTTCCAAAAACAATAATGAAGTCATAGTATCACTGCTATCCGGTCTGTCATTTTGAATGCAATGACATTCGTTAAATAAATATAGGCAGTCACCCAGTAATCAAGATCAAATTGCCAAAACTTGAATTGACAATTAAACATACAATCCATAGTCACCATTTTGACACAAGATATGCACAGGATGATTCGATCCTTCAAGTGTAACTCCATCACTGTGCAAGCCCAATATAACACGATTGTGATCAACAACATGCCTGCTTTAACAAGTGATCGATTGCAACAAATATGCTCAAAAACTCTGTGAGTATCCCTGAGTGTGAGAACCCAAGCCATCTATGTTATACACAACACGCAGCCAACAAAAACACGTGATGCAACAATTTCACTTTAACAAAAACAAACACACAGTCATGGTAATAACTCAACATATTGTGTTGAGCCATCGATTTAATATAATATTGCTTTGATTTAATCACACTGTGATCGACTATGCTGTGCAAACTCAAGCTTATACAATCAAACAAGCATAAGGATGCAGTGGATATACTCTCTACAATCATCCAGTTCAATAGTCATTTGGCCCCAAAGAAAACCATAGTTACCATGACTTTTATTTCATTTTGCAAAACACTATCCACACAATGAAACATGCGTGGGTTGTAACCAATGCTAGCTAATCATCCAAATAATCATTAGTGCAAATACCAGTGATCGTGTATCAACCAAACAACTCGCCACTGTCTTAAAAAATCAATCAACCTAACAAGTTGTGGCAATTATGCATACCCACACATCAATTCGAATCGGGGGAAAGGCCTTCTCTATTAACAATATTGAGTTATTATCATAAGGAGCATAAATGTGTACTTTGAAAGTGAAATTGGCAATGTGGAGTTTTCCACTGTTATAATAGAGTCAACGACTATATACCAACCAACACGACTATCCCGTGAGCAACTGGTCAAGCCTGTGCTCAAAAGTCGACAAATATACCACCAATCAAACATAACCAAGTCGTAAAACCAATAGTCTAGGATGGTCTCCTCTATCAATATTCAGACTGGAGGGATAAGGTTTGTTCCGTAGCCAACACAGGGAGAGCAGATCCACTCATTGCAATGGTGAAAAATACGAGGCCACGGTTCATACAGTAAGAACCACGACTCATTTGTGGATGAGTAAAAATCCATGACATGGGGCCATAGCCAAAGGGTAGGGCTCTAGTTCAGCCTGGCAAGGTTAGTTAATGCATGTAGGGTATAACCCTCGTGCTCTTTGATCAAACAACCACAGTACAGAGGTGAATACAGGGCCGAGAAGAAACAACATCACTCACTGCGCAACCTTTGGCGATGAAAAACAACCCAATACCCAAATGTACAATGTGTGGTGACATAGACACTTCAATCATTAAACCCCATAAAAGCCCGCAGACTGGATTCAACAATATGAAAGCGTGAATATATCCCATCAAGACCAACAAGAATACTCTAATTAAACCAGCAGGGATAACAGAGAGCTATCACCCAGGAAGACCAATAACCTCTACGAACTCAAAATTATTACAGGAAGAACCATCCACTCTTCATTCCAAGAACCCAAATTTCACATAGTTGCAACACTTAGGAAAACACAAACCCATACACCTGAGCTAGTAATCATTTCATAACCAGAGCATAATCACGAATGGCCAAAAAAAAAATACCTGTAATCGAATTCCTTAAATTGGGAGCTAGTCGAGCGGTTCCTCCCTGCTAAAATTTTGGAGCATAACCACAACAACAAGATCGAACAATAGCTTGATTAGGGTGGTGGATAACAGGAGGGGTAAAGGTGACGTGCAGTAAATTCACATCGCCTCCACCCACAATTCATTTACTCATCATTACATGCCAACCAACTCTTAATTAACACCATTAATTTAACTCTACATTGGAATATGCACATGTTACTTGCCAAATGTGCTTTCCATATCATATATCCAATTCTGTATCATATAACTCAAACAAAATCACACAACCATTAGCACTATCACCTTGCCAAATGTGCCACCAACATTTCATACCATATGCGTATTAAACATATAATCCATTAACAATCTCATAACCATTTACTTGTTAGCTAGGAATTAACAATAATTCAGAATATTGCGTCGGATTCGAAATAGCAGGCTCTGATATGAAGCTTGGAAATAATCTATCTACTTCTTTCGGGGTCCAATGGATGATTAACAAGAACTGTTGATCTGGTGAGGCTCCTTCCCAGATCTAATCTTAGCCGTCAATTTATGAACTTATTAACTTCGTGGATTTGACAGAGATAGAATCTAAATTTGTGCTCTAACCCCTGCAAATATAATCAGTAGACACTCTATCTACTCAATGGATATATAGAGTCTAACAATACACACAGAAAGAGCATAAATTTCATAAACACAATTCTTTATTCAAAGATCGAAGGAATAAAATACAACAATGGTGCTATGTTCCTTCATGGTCTCTTAGACCCATGCAAATGCACAATATCACACTCTCTTCTCACACTTGCTTCTTCCATCAATTACAAAGACATTCAATATATCTCATAGAGGTCTCGGGTAGCTGACAAACTAACAAAATACTGAGCTATCCAAACCAATTCCAAATCTAGAATTATGTTCCTAAATATCAGTAACAACCCAATAACAATCTAAACTATTCAATAGACGATATATGCTAAGATATCTTCTAGAATATCTAACTATTACAAATAAAACATTAGGGAACCAACTCCCTTGGTAAATGTTTATGACCCTCAGGTCAATCTAGAAAATTATTGGTATATGCTCCTACATCAGACTCCTGGGGAAGAAAAGAATTATTCATGAGATCTTCAACATTTATGCCATACTTGGAAATTTTTGTTGTTGTCATCCAAGTAGCATCCTCCATTGGCTGATTCTTCCATTTAACCAAATACTGGAAGTACTCTTTACCTCTGGTCTTTCTTGCCACTTTCTTATCCAATACTGCTTCAATCTCTTTCTAAACTGCATTAAGTAATCTCTCTTTCCATCTAATGGTCTAATATTAATCACTTACAGGTTCATTTGTTGAAACATCCTCTATCCCTTTGAAGGAATACAAATCTACAACATTAAATATTGGATAAATTCCAATGTCTCTTGGAAGTTCTATTTCATAAGCATTAGAATTTTTTTTTCTTAAAATCTTACATGGCCCAATTTTCTTAAGATTTAATTTGTTATAGGTCCCTATAGGAAATCTCTCATTTCTTAATTTTTCCATTACTAAGTCAACAACCTGAAAATCCATTGGTCTTCTTCTCATGTCTACCCTTTGTTTGTACTTGTTGTTTCTTTCCTATAACCTCTTCTTGACTCTTTCCTGTATCTCCTGCATACTCACGGAAAAGTCTTCATCATCAACACTTCTCATTTGCTACTTTCCCAAATTTCATCATCAATATTTGTAATGGAATCATTCATGTGCTTATGTTAGGTGAATCATTATATGCAAACTCATCTTGAGTAAGGACTTGATCCCACTGCTTGGGATTCCCATTCACAAGACTCCTCAAAATATTTCCCATACTTTTGTTCACCATTTCTGTTTTCCCATCAGTTTGTGGGTGATATAATTTTGAACTAAAACTAATATTAGTACTAATTTTCTTCCACAAAGTTCTCCAAGAATGTCCCACAAATCCGGTGTCTCTATTATAAACAATAATGTTAGGAAAACCATGCAGTCTTACTACCTCTTTAAAGAACAAATTTGCAATATTTGTTGCATCATTGGTCATTGTACAAGCAATATAATTTGCCATTTTTTAGAATCTATCAACCACAACATAAATTGAATCATTTCCTCTTTGTTTCCTTGGAAATCCTAACACAAAGTCCATACTCATTGAATCCCATGGAATGCTTGGGATATGTAGTGGCTAATACAAACTTGCATTCCGACTCCTCCCTTTTGCATGCTGTCAAATTCTGCACTTCTCTACAAACCTTTTCGCATCAGTTTGCATACCTGGACAAAATTACAAAGCATTAATCTGAGCAAAAGTCTTGTCATGTCCAAAATGTCTTAACAATCCTCCACTATGTTTCTCCTTGATCAGATTTTCCCTCATGGAACATGTAGGTATACACAATTTGCTATCTTTGAAAAACAATCCATCTTGTATCATGTAACTCAACCACTGGATTCTATTACTGGCAACTGGATTCTCACAGGCTACATAAGCATATCTGAAATTTACATCTTTCTTATACATTTATTTCATTCCATCAAATCCTAAAGTGCTGACTTGAAATTATTGAAAAATTAAATTTATCCTACTCAATGCATCAACAACTTTATTTGCTTTACCATTGGTATGCTTAATCACAAATGTAAAATTATGCAGAAATTCAACCCACTAAGTATGTCTTTGATTCAATTTTGGTTGACTACTTATGAATTGTAATGCATGATTATCAACATATAGAAAAAATTCTTTGGGCATGAGATAATGTTTTCATTTCTTTAGTGCTTGGAAAATTGCATAAAACTCCTTATCATAAGAAGAATAGTTCTTCTTAGCTTCATTCAATTTTCACTAAAATATGCAATTAATCTATGTTCTTGACTTAAGACAACTCCTATTGCAGTCCCACTAGCATCGGTTTCAACTTGGAAAAACTTACCAAAGTGAGGTAAAGCTAAAACAATCTTCTCGACGATCTTCTTCTTCAACAATTTGAAATTCCTATCAGCTGCTTCTGTCCATTTAAATGGTTTCTTGTTTTCCTTGATTGTTTCCACAATTAGAGCACATAACTCACTAAAAATTCTTATAAACTTTCTAAACCATGGAAACTCCTTACCTCAAACACATTCCTTGGAGTAGGCCAATTCACTATTGCTTGCACTTGGAGTAGGCCAATTCTCTCCCCCTCTACCTCTGCCTCTAGAGAAAAATATTCTTCCTTTGGATTCTCCTCCTCTTGATGATGAGATGATGCCTTTATCTCTTGGAGTTTGAAATCCCCCTATGTGACTGGATTTTCCTTTGCTTCTTGTTGGACCTCTTCCTTTGGTTTTCTGGCTCTGTTTTCTGATCAGCTTCTCCTCTGCTTTCAAAGTTTCTTGGTAGGCATCCTCAACTATATTTAGGAACAAAATGATAATTTCATCTTGTATGTCATACCTCAAACCATTAATGTACATGGAAACCTTTTCAACATCTTCCTCAATATGAATAGCTCTAATTGTCAATATGTAAACCTCCTATGTATATTCTTTCAAAGTCATATTCTTATGTCTGATATTCTGCAATTGTTTGAACAAGTTCAACTGGTAATCCTTATGCATGAACTTGCTTTTAAATTTAGCAATCATTTTTTCCCAATTTCTGATCTTGCTTTTCACTTTTTTTGTTTCTATCTGCTTGTAATTCATCCCACCATAATGTTGCATGACCATTTAACCTTGTCACAAGATACTTCACCCTTTTCTCTTCATCTACATCTTCATAATCAAAATATTTCTCCATAGCATTACTCCAGTCAATCAGTTCTTCAACATTCAGATTACCTTCATACGTTGGTACCCTTATTTTTGGCTTGGCACCAATCTTTGTGACCACTCCGATAATATTTTCTTTTGTTGTTTCATCTCCTTATTCTTGTGCTCTCTTCACTTTCGTTGATATCTCCCATATCATGTTCTCTTTTCATGGAATTCTCCATATCTTCCATCCTTGCTCGGAGTTGTCTCACCTCCTACTGCAATTCAACATTTGCAACTGGTATGCCTCGACCTCTTCTCCTAGGTGACATCTTCTCTTCTCATTAGCACACTCTAGTGGTATATTTATTCTTTGATACCAAAAATGATGGCCTTACAGCTCCAAAACCCACATAACAGAGTTTGTAAACCTTCCTCTGTTGGAAAAATTCCACTTCGCGGCCTGAGATCGAATCTCGTACTAATTGCTAGTAGTACTCATGCAAATTCATGGAAAAATTTCATAGGATTAAAGTTCGATTAGATTTACAGAGAAAATTTTCCTTAGTCGTTGATCTCCTTTTGAATGGATAGACATATTTGTTTCGTGCAACAGTATTCATAGTGCAATTTCGAATGGTCGAAGTTAGTAATCTAAACGATCTTTTCTGGCTTCGAAAGAATTTTAATCGTGATCGTTGATCTCTATCTGATAGACAATGTATATCACTTTTCAGAGATGGATCACATTCATTATCCACCATTGATCACTCTCAAACAGACTAACCAATCTGTCATACATAAAATGAGGCTACGAGGAATATTCTTCAATACCTTCTATCGTGACTGTGCCACTTTCCCAATCTTCTGGATGCCAAATGATATGGTATCGAAGATGAATATTCTTCGATGCTTTTGTGTTGACGTGTTGAAATAGGTTCCGAAATTAGCTTCTCAATGAACAGTTAGATCTGCTCTAGATATATTCCAATGAATGGTGTAGATTCATCATCAGAGTTTCTTTCATCGCCCGAGTTTCGACCAATGATCAATCTGGATCATTGATTTCCTTCGCCAACATAAGGCCATGATTACTGGTTGGAATATTGCATCAGATTCGAAATAGCAGGCTCAGATATGAAGCTCTGAAATAACCAATCTCTTGCTTTTAAGGTCTAATGGACAATTAACAAGAACTATTGATCTGGTGAGGCTCCTTCCCATATCTAATCTCAACTGTCAATTTCTGAACATCTTAACTTCATGGATTTGACAAAGATAGACTTTGAATTTATGATCGATCCCCTACAAATGTAATCAATAGCCACTCTATCTACTCAATGGATATGTAAAGTCTAACAATACGCACACAAATAGCATAAATTTCATAAACACAATTCTTTATTCAAAGATCAAAGGAATAAAATAAAACAACAGCGCTTCGTTCCTTCATGGTCTCTTAGACCTTTGCAAACACAAAATATCACACTCTCTTCTCACACTTTCTTCTACTATCAATTACAGATACATTCAATATATCTCATAGAGCTCTCAGGTAGCTCACAAACTAAACAAATCTCGATCTGTCCAAACCAATTCCAAATCTAGAATTCTATTCCTAAATATCAACAACAAACCAATAACAACCTAAACTATTCGATAGAATATATATGCTAATATATATTCTAGAAATATCTAGCTATTACAAATAAAAGATTAGGGAACCAACTCCCTTGGTAAATATTTATGACCCTTAGGTCAGTCTTGAAAATTATTGGTAGATGATCATGCATCAATTGTATGTCATTCTAAGGACTCCTAAGATAAATCTGTTAACTCCTCATCCAACCCTAGAGCCTGTGTATTCCTAGAGCATGTAACCCTAGTTTCTATCCCTATGATTCATGTGCATTGTAAAGATTTAACTTAACTTTAAATGTTTTTTCCCTTTATAAATTGGTTAAAAAAAGTCAAAACACTTATATATAATAAAATACATTTATATTTATTCTTTTTATTATATTATGAGATTTTTTTTTTAAACTGAAATGAGA
The DNA here is from genome assembly GCA_009831015.1 of Picea engelmannii. Lineage (NCBI taxonomy): Eukaryota > Viridiplantae > Streptophyta > Pinopsida > Pinales > Pinaceae > Picea > Picea engelmannii. Next base: position 59,310 of record ML780486.1, read on the forward strand.
GGATTTGTGCTAATTAAAATTTTCAGTAGAGCTCACAACAAAGATACATCAGGAGTTTCTTCTAAACTTAAGTTCACATACCAAAAATATGTAATATTTCAACATAGGGTTGTATACAAAGAGCAACTTCAGATACATCATTATTCTAAAAAAGCTAGCAGTATAAACCTAACCAAAAAGACCTAAAATCCTAAGAACTTTGAAAAACATATATATTTAAGTAGTAGTATGTGAGTCCACTGGTAGTTTCATCCTCAAATTCTTTTGTTGGCCCTATTGTTGTTTTCCCCATTTCCTCCTGGGTCGAAAGATGATGGGTTGCATTTCCTTTCACTGGAAAATCAAAGGGCGAGTTTGTAGAGTGGACTTGGATATGAGTTCTAGAGTGTATCCCGACGAAAAATTGAAGAACCAGGTGGCACAAACCCCTTAATTCAGTCTTTAGTGCATCGATATGTCTCTTATATTGCAAAAGAATGCCCCTAATGGCCTCAATCTTGGAATTGGAAGTGTTAAGAACCAAACAAATGAACACAAAAGCACCACATTAGATATAGAAGAACAATATGCAAAATCTCTTTTATTACTATCAAACCCTTAGGATAGGGAAACACCATACAATGTATCCTATTATGGAAGGGATCCTCTCTTGTTCACTTGCCTCTTCAAGGGGGCATCCTCCTATTGAGCTACAACTCACAATACAATAATTCTCTTCATGTCCCCTTACATCACCTTTATAGAGTGCTGCCATCACCTAAGAACATTCTAGAGGAGGAATATTCTAGAAGTAGAACCTTCTAAGAAGTCATCTTACATTTATTATATCTAACTACTCATTTATTATATCTAACTACCATAGTGGGCCTTATTTAATAATATAGTGGACCTAGTCCACCTTACATTGAATGGCCTCCACTATTAT
>ML780486.1:76852-97662 GCA_009831015.1 Picea engelmannii
CAGGCCAAGTACAAGACGAGACATGACAAGCATCGTGTTGATCACAGTTTCCAAGTTGGAGATGAAGTTTGGCTTTACATCAGCAAGGAAAGGCTTAAAGGAGAAGGTAAAAAGTTGAAACCGATTCGATATGGTCCTTTCAACATTATCGACAAGATTGGTAACAATGCTTTTCATTTAGATTTGCCTCCTTATATGCAGATGTATGTAGTTGTTAATGTTGAGAATTTGAAGTTGTATGAGACTCCATTGATTGATGATCAAGGAGAGCATGTTCAGATTCCTTCCATAGATGATTTTTCTCCAGAGTATCTAATAGAACTGCAGGAAGACACCATCCTTGACAGGAGGATGTGAACTTCAAAACGAGGAAATGTGGAGTATCTTCGAGTTGGTCTTAAAGGGATGAATCCAAGCAAGGCCAAGTGGATTGAGGTTGGAAGGGTGAGGGAACTTTACCCTCATCTTCACATAGACTAAAAATAGTCTTTTGGAGGTCCAAAAGCTTCCCAATGGGGAGGTGTGATCAGGAGATCAAATTTTGCTCAAAAATTCAAAGTGTTCGGAATCACTTCAAACTGGACGAGAGCATAGGCCTCGTCGTTGCGAACCCAACGCAACTTGTTTTGTCTCAAAAGGACGTCGGGAGCGAGAGATATTGCAATCTATTCATTAAGTCAAACAAGCAAAAAAAAATGATGCTGACTGTACAGTCCGTACAGGCTGACATGGCAGGGCCGTACGACCGTACGCTGACATGGCAGGAGTGATGTGGCATATGATGATTGGCAGGCATGGTCGAATCAGACTGCGACACATGGAATTTCATTGGTTAATGGTAAGGTGCCACGTGACCCAATCATGGGCTGCCACGTGGCACCCCTTTATTGGTTTATGGGTCATTATGTAAAATTATTGGAGTCCGTGGGGTTCGACCCCCAGACCTTCCCCATCCCATAGTGCCTTCACAAAGACCATCCGACCAACGGACCACCGGATGTGCCTTGTTATGTATGTATGTTTGATTATATTTGAATTCAAAACTATGTAATATACGACGGGGGGTCGGGCCGGGGTTTAGCCCCGACCCGCAGTCATATTGATATAACATGTGACCATAAATACGCTGCGCGGGAGTTATAACGGTTATAGCCCCGACCACCGTGGAATGGTGTGGCACTTATATATATAATCCCTAGTTCTATTGTATGTAATGTGACCTTTGGCTATACGGAAAGGTGCGCGGGCAGTTTTCAAACGGTTTGGTCGTTATCCCTTTTCACAAATGCGCAAAGTCATATGACCTCCATGTGCCCAGTGCTAGGCGGTTAGGGGCTGGCGCGCCCTTAACCATCCTACGGTTTGCACCGTTGGCATAGTTGTGCCTGGTGCTGGGTTTTCATGCTATTTATTGCGTGTGTGCCAGGTTCATTGAAGAGGGGTGCGTTTTGTAGATGCAGAGACATCAAGCTTGAAGGGGGAACTTCCAGGAGGCCTAACTTCTTCGTTTTCCGACCGATTGAGGTGCCGAAAGAGCCCAGACAGGGGTTTTGGGACACTCTGAAGCCATTGGAGCAGTTGGTTTGTCAGTTTGAGCATTGTAAGACATGTTTTTGAGAAATTTTGAGCAATTAATAATAATGATCCATTGGAAGCTGGACCAGGAGATGTAGCCCAAGAGAGGGGTGAACTCCTTTATCAATTGTTGTGTTTTATGTACTTATGTTCATTGATTATGCTGCTGTCTATGTGTATTTTTCATGAGTAATCCCTTAATCTATGTGTTGCAAACTGATCCATTTTCTTTAAACACATAACATTTATATTGCAATAATTTCAAGTATTTCAAGTCTTCTTCATTTTTAGATCAATAATACAACAATAATAATTAGAATACACTTTGTAGTTACATTATTTCAACACTCCCCCTTAACAAGAAGGGTATTCTACAGCAACATTAGGCGAGAGAGAGGACAACATCATCAACAACATCAAGTGGGTGAGAGGACAACATCATCAATATCATCTTGGAACACTGACTGACGTATCTATAATCATCGAAAGTTTTTCTCATCATCAACACAACACAGAGGTTGGAGCATCATCAACACAACATGGAGCTAGAGTAGCATCATCATCCTGATCGGCATGAGGCTAAGGTAACATCATCATCATCATCTTCAACATTAAAGCTGAAATAATATCATCATCATCATCTTCAACAAGGACTCAGGAGCTGAAGTGGCATCATCATCATCATCTTCAACAAGAGGTTGAAGTGGCAATATCATCATCATATTTAGAAAGAGGCTGAAGTGGGAATCATCATCATCAACTGCATCAACATGGATTAATATAACACTAATACATCCTCATCATCAATAAAAACAAAAGGCTGATACAACATCAAAACAAGCAATATCACAATACAAAGGATGGAAACACATCATCACAACACGAGGCTGGAAACACATCACGAGGCGGGAAACACATCATCACAACACGAGGCTGGAAACAAAGCATGAGGATGGAAACACATCATCACATAAATTAAGCTGGAAAACACCACACAACAATTAAGCTAGAAACACAGTACTAGACTGAATTTACATCACAACAATTAATATAGAAGATCAGTACTAGGATGGCTTTATGTCATGACAATTAAGTTGGAAGTATGGTACTATACTTGCTTTACGTCACAACAATTAAGCTGGAAGCACAATACTAGGCATATCTCAACACAATAATAACGCTGGAAGCACAAAACTAGACTGGCTTTATGTCACAACAATTAAGCTGGAAGCACAATGCTAGGCATATCCCAACACAATACTAGACTGGATTTACGTCACAACAATTAAGTTAAGCATAGTGCTAGGCATATCTCAACAAAATACTAGACTGGCTTTACATCACAACAATTAAGATGGAAGCACAGTGCCAAGCATATCTCAACACAATACTAGACTAGCTTTACGTCACAACAATTAAGCTGGAAGCACAATGCTAGGCATATATCAACACAATACTAGACTGGATTTACATCACAACAATTAATCTGGAAGCATAGTGCTAGGCATATCTCAACACAATACTAGACTGGCTTTACGTCACAATAATTAATATGGAAGCACAGTGCTAGGCATATCTCAACACAGTACTAGACTGGATTTACGTCACAACAATAAAGCTGGAAGCACAATGCTAAGTTGACATATCTCAACACAACACTACTCCTCCTTTCGAGGAAGGTCCTTTTGGAATATACCAATATTATCTTGAAAGTGCTCAAACTTTACATGAGATAGAGGCTTGGTCAACACATCGACAACCTGTTCATCTGTGCTAACATATTGGAGCTTTATGGCTCCTCTCTACACCATGTCATGGATGTAATGATATTGAATCTCTATGTTCTTCGAATTGTCATGAAATACAAGATTCTCTGTCATATTTATGTAGCTCGGGTTGTCACATAGGATTGTGGTTGCTTCCATCTTTAGGTCGAATAGACCTATCAACAAGTTTCAAAGCCATATAGCTTCGCAGCTGAAAGAACACGCAAAAATGTATTCTGCTTCCGCTGTACTGAGAGCAATGCTAGATTTCTTCCTACTCTACCATGAGATCATGGATGATCCCAAACTGAAACGTCATCCTGAAGTGCTCTTCCTGTCAGAGACACTTCCATCCCAATCTGAATCAGTGTACCCACTCAGTGTGAAATCATGATCTCCATCATAGTTGAGACCACAATCTAATGTACCCTTAAGGCACCTCATCACATGTTTTGCAGCAACTAGGTGAGCATGTATGGGTTCTACGAGAAAATGATTCAAGGTGTTCACGACAAAACAAATATATGCTCTGGTGTTCATCAGGTACATCAACGATCCAATGATCTGTCTATACAGCGTGGCATCAATCAATTCTGACGAAGTGTCGACCAGTAGCTTCAACTTCATTTCCATGGGTGTATTCATGGACTTGCACTCTAACATGTCAACTCTCTTTCAGGATTTCAACTGCATACTTCCCTTGGTTAAGGAATATTCTCTCTGGGCTCTACCATACCTCAAGTCCTAAGAAATAATGGATTAGGCCAAGGTCTTTCATCTCAAATTCTGAGGCGAGCTTCTTCTTACATTTAGTGATGAGATTTTCTTATCCAGTTAAGAATAAGTCATCCACATACAACGACAATATCATCGGCTCATCATTCATAAACTTGAATTAGAGGTTAGAATCTACTTTTCTCTTGGTAAATCCCAAGCTCGCCAGGAAACTGTCAATTCTGCCATATCAAGCTCTAGGAGCTTGCTTCAACACGCACAGATCCTTTCTTCAATTGGCAGACATGAGTCTTTTTATCTTTGATATTCAAATCAAATTATCTCATTACATTGTACCAATATGGTACACTTTCTTAGATGCGACTCAATCTGCACAATCATGTGCTAGCTCTATGTGCTTTCTGTAAGGCACTATCTGTCTCACTGTCTGGGGGTATGTCCTCTACTCTCTCTGCAACTATTCCTTCTGGAATCTGGGATTCTACACCTGCAGCTGCTCTGAGGCTAAGAATGACTACTTCATTCTCACTGTGGCTGCTAAAATATGAGAGTAACTCCTCTTATTTTATCACGGCAACAGTTTCATCTGAAACTAAGAGTGGCTCAATAAATGATACTGAGGATAACTCTTCTTCTTTCATGGGTTAATGCTATCATAGTCATGTCTTCATGACCCAACTGATGTACTGCACCAACTACCACTCAAATTTTAAATATGGGGATTTCTCCTCCTGCATCTCATATTATATATGAATCATGATTGTTTTGGTTGTTTTCATAAGTTTCTTGTCTTAGTCTTCTCCCCTTTGCTGGGAGAATCCTTTGGACATACATCAGGCTTTGTACATCTACAACACGTTTGATCTATATAGATCAATATTGGAAGTCAATATTGACTTCTCTTCTAGTCCCACGGAAGAATCCATATCCTAGTCTTTCTGAATGGCTTCCTTATTTGTCACTGAAACAAGGGAATATTCCCAAGAGATTTCATATCTTCTATAAGTTTCTGAAGATAAGATCTAGTCTTCTCATGACATCTGTCTTCCAGTCCTGGAAGTTGTCTCTTCATCTGATCCTTTATGGGATCGGGCTTACTCTCAATTTCTTCTGAGTCTACAAGGACTTCATCAACTCTTACAGGGTATACCTGGTGTTGCATACCAAGTCTAAAAATGAAAGATTGAGTTAGGCTTCAAACGAGGTATGCTTCCCGTTTTAATTTTCGATCATCTTTGGAGCCTTCTGCTCCTTTCAGTCAATCTTCATATGAGATATTCTGAATCTCAAGACATAGCTTCATCTTCATCTTCTTTGGTACATGAGTGTACATGGTCATGTACATAGTCTACTTCATGTCTCATTTAATACGTTTCCTTCTGCAACCTTCACTATAGATTCCTCAGGGTTATCACCCGTGACCTGGAACAAGGTCAACAAAACAACAAGCAAGAATAATATCCTTTTGATAATAGTAGATGAAGCAATAGCACGAACAACCATCACAGTATATCCTTTAGAGATATCACTCGTGGCTTGTCTGAAGCAAAGATCAAAAGTAAGAGATACAATACGAAATGAGGTCAACACTCTTATAGTGTTGTGATCGAACATTCCTCCACGAAAACCTGTAACTAACATTACGAGGTTTCTCCTAGAGGACGTGTTAGTTGTATCAGGAAAATGATTACATTAAGCATTTATTTCAATATTCTCACATGCTACCAAGTATAATATTTTTCAAAGACTATTATCTCAACTATAGTGATTACTTGTAAAGGGGTAGTCATCAATTTGTCATGTGTAACTTTGAATCTTATCAACTTGATTAATCAAACCTGGGACCTGGAGCCTTGTCCTCAAGAATGAGTTCTTGCTTTTCTTCCAAGTCTCCTTCACTCAAGATGACGAGTGCTTTCTTCAACCTATCTTATGTACTAAGACAATACGCTATCTTGACAGAAGGTTGGGTTAGAGGATACTCTGGTTTTCTGGTACTTTTGGTACTTTGTGAAAACTAGGGTTTCACTTTCCGGGAGATATAGCCACTGAAAAGTTGTGCCGAGGACACCAAAGTGATCCTTGAGGAAGGGCGCACTTTCCTAGATGGTTTTGAGGCTGAAATACTTCTTCAATAAAAATCCCTAATTTGCATGTATGACAACAATGATGTTTTTCACTTTCTCTTGTGAAAGATGCTCTCTTCATCTTAGCTCTGATACCATGTTAAGGTTTAATATATTATTAGAGTTCTTTTCATTTTTCTAGATAACAATAGCATAATATAGGATCACTGAGAAATACACAATCACAAGAGACACATTATTTATCCTGGGAAACTCTCATGGGGCAAAAAACCCAGCAAAACTTCCTTATTATAGATAGCCAATACAATGCCAAGAGATAACTCAAACAAATACAGAAAGTCCTCTCCCAAGAATGTGCCTCTCTTTCTCTCTCTCTCTCTCTCTGCAGCTCCGAAAATTGCTTCTCAATGAACAAGTGAGTGTGTATCTAAGTGACGCTCTAGCCTCCTTATTTATACAACTATGGCACGTGTGGAGGTGTCTTTTCATTGACAAGGCCAACTTCTCAATCTGGGTGGTTATAACCACCTTCAATATATTATGGGGCCTCTTTAATATATTTTGGGGCCGACTTCTTATTTTACCTATTACAATTATGTTTTGACCAATCTGCAAAAGGGGATTTGGTACTTTACAATAGCCGACATGATCAATCCACAATAGGGGATTGATCTAATGAATAATACAACAATAATAATTAGAATACACTTTGCAATTACATTATTTCAACACTCCCCCTTAACAAGAAGGGTATTCTACCACAACATTAGGCTAGAGAGAGGAGAACATCATCAACAACATCAGGTGGGTGAGAGGACAACATCATCAATATCATCTTGGAACACTGGCTGGTGTATCTATAATCATCGGAAGTTTTTCTCATCATCAACACAACACAAAGGTTGGAGCATCATCAACACAGCATGGAGCTGGAGTAGCATCATCATCCCCATCGACATGAGCCTAAGGTAACATCATCATCATCTTCAACATTAAAGCTGAAATAATATCATCATCATCATCTTCAGCAGGGACTCAAGAGTTGAAGTGGCATCATCATCATCATCTTCAGCAAGAGGCTGAAGTGGCAATATCATCGTCATCTTCAGCAAGAGGTTGAAGTGGCATCATCATCATCAACTGCATCAACATGGATTAATATAAAACTAATGCATACTCATCATCAATAACAACACAAGGCTGATACAACATCAAAAGAAGCAATATCACAACACAAAGGATGGAAACACATCATCACAACACGAGGCTGGAAACTGTCAATTCTGCCATATCAAGCTCTAGGATCTTGCTTCAACACACACATATCCTTTCTTCAATTGGCAGACATGAGTCTTTTTATCTTTGATCTTCAAATCAAATTTTCTCATTACATTGTACCAATCTGGTACAATTTCTTAGCTGCAACTCAATCTGCACAATCATGTGCTAGCTCTATCTACTTTATGTAAGGCACTATCCGTCTCACTGTCTGGGAGTATGTTCTCTACTCTCTCTACAATTGTTCCTTCTGGAATCTGGGATTCTACACCTACAACTGCTCTGAGGCTGAGAATGACTGCTTCATTCTCACTATGGCTGCTAAAATATGACAGTAACTCCTCTTATTTTATCACGGCAATAGTTTCATCTAAAACTGAGAGTGGCTCAATAAATGATACCGAGGATAGCTCTTCTTATTTCATGGGTTAATGCTATCATAGTCATGTCTTCATGACCCAACTGATGTACTGCACCAACTGCCACTCAAATTTTAAATATGGGGATTTCTCCTCCTGCATCTCATATTATATATGAATCATGATTGTTTTGGTTGTCTTCATAAGTATCTCGTCTTAGTCTTCTCCCCTTTGCTGGGAGAATCCTCTGGACATACATCAGGCTTTGTACATTTGCAACACGTTTGATCTGTATAGATCAATATTGGAAGTCAATACTGACTTCTCTTCTAGTCTCACGGAAGAATCCATATCCTAGTCTTTCTGAATGGCTTCCTTCTTTGTCACTGAAACAAGGGAATCTTCCCATGAGATTTCATATCTTATAGAAGTTTCCGAAGATAAGATCTAGTCTTCTCATGACATCTATCTTCCAGTCCTGGAAGTTGTCTCTTCATTTGATCCTTTATGGGATTAGGCTTACTCTCGATTTCTTCTGAGTCTACAAGGACTTCATCAACTCTTACAGGGTATACCTAGTGTTGCATACCAAGTCTAAACATGAAAGACTGAGTCAGGCTTCAAACAAGGTATGCTTCCCATTTTAATGTTCGGTCATCTTTGGAGCCTTTTGCTCCTTTCAGTCAATCTTCATATGAGATATTCTGAATCTCAAGACATAGATTTGTCTTCATCTTCTTTGGTACATGAGTGTACATGGTCATGTACATAGTCTGCTTCATGTCTCATTTAATATGTTTCCTTATGCAACCTTCACTATAGCTTCCTCAGGGTTATCACCCGTGACTTGGAACAAGGTCAAAAAAAAAAAAAACAAGAATAATATCCTTTTGATAATAGTATATGAAGCAATAACACGAAAAATCATCATAGTAGCTCCTTTAGAGATATCACTCGTGGCTTGTCTGAAGAAAATATCAAAAGTAAGAGATACAATACGAAATGAGGTCAACACTCTTATAGTGTTGTGATCGAACATTCCTCCACGACAACCTGGAACTAACACACGAGGTTTCTCCTAGAGGAGGTGTTAGTTGTATCAGGAAAATGATTACATTAAGCATTTATTTCAATATGCTCACATGCTACCAAGTGTAATACTTTTCAAAGACTGCTATCTTAACTATAGTGGTTACTTGTAAAGGGGTAGTCATCAATTTGTCATGTGTAACTTTGAATCTTATCAACTTGATTAATCAAACCTGGGACCTGGAGCCTTGTCCTCAAGAATGAGTGCTTTCTTTCTTCCAAGTCTCCTTCACTCAAGATGATGAGTTCTTTCTTCAACCTGTCTTCTGTCCTAAGACAATACGCTATCTTGACAGAAGGTTGGGTTAGAGGATACTCTAGTTTTCTGGTACTTTTGGTACTTTGTGAAAACTAGGGTTTCACTTTCCAGGAGATTTAGCCACTGAAAATTTGTGCTGAGGATGCCAAAGTGATCATTGAGGAAGGGTGCACTTTCCTATATGGTTTTTAGGCTAAAATACTTCTTCAATAAAAATCCCTAATTTGCATGTGCAACAACAATGACGTTTTTCACTTTCTCTTATGAAATATGCTATATTCATCTTAGCTTTGATACCATGTTAAGGTTTAAGCTATTATTAGAGTTCTTTGCATTTCACTAGATAACAATAGCATAAGATAGGATCATTGAGAAATACACAATCACAAGAGACACATCATTTATCCTAGGAAACCCTCATGGGGAAGAAAACCTAGCAAAACTTCCTTATTATAGATAACCAATACAATGCCAAGAGATAAATCAAACAAATACAAAAATTCCTCTCCCAAGAATGCACCTCTCTCTCTCTCTCTCTTCTCCAACTGCAGCTCCGAAACTTGCCTCTCAATGAACAAGTGAGTGTGTATCTAAGTGAGGTGACAACCTCCTTATTTATAGAACTCTGGAATGTGTGGAGGTGTCTTTTCACTGGCAGGGCCGACTTCTCAATATGGGTGTTATAACCACCTTTAATATATTCCCGGGCCTCTTTAATATATTCTGGGGCCGACTTCTTATTCTGCCTATTACAATTATGTTTTGACCAATTCGCAAAAGGGGATTTTGTCTTTTACAATAGCTGACATGATCAATCCGCAATAGGGGATTGATCTAACGAATAATACAACAATAATAATTAGAATACACTTTGTAGTTACATTATTTAAACAATAATAACCCTATCTAAATATATCAACCGACCATATAGTGATTAGGGTTATTATTATTATTGATTTTTATCTTTTGGAGGACATGTTTCCATGTATTTCTTAGCTTTAGACCTTCATCTATGTTCAAATTTCTCTAATTTAATTCGACTTCCATAGCCTCACATACCTTTTTTTTTCATAGTGATGCATTCTTGAAATGATATTTGTATCTTCTACGCATATATGGTGACCTGTATTATGAGAATGTTCAACCAAGGCTGATTTTTTAATTCTATTGTGCCTCAGGTCTGCACAATGTTCACTTAATCTTATTTGGATTGACCTCTCGGTTTCTCGATGTACTATTTTCCACAAGAGAAAGGTATTGAATATATACATTTTTTTTCTTTTTTTGGTTCGATAGAATCCTTGGCATGATCTAGTAAATTCTTTATTGTGTTAGGGGGTGAGAACGAGACCTTAATGTTTCCCTTCTTCAAAATATTTGCAAACTTGTCAGTTGTACCTTTTATGTAAGGAAGACTTATTGATTTCCCTTGTTTATTCTCATCAATACTTCTGGTATTAGATCTCCTCTTTGTTCTTATAACAACCTTATTGAACTCTTTCTTACTATATCCATTTTCTTTGAATACATTTTCTAGGTGTTTCAGTTCTTGTTCAATGTGTTCCTTGTCTGGTATTCTAAAAGCTCGGGTGACTAGGATATTGATGATTCCACATTTTTTCACCGGGTGGTGATGAGATTTCACATGTAAGTAACGATCAATATGAGTCTTTTTTCAATAGACTTGGAGTGATAAAGAGACATCCTCCTTTTTCGATATTAGGATATCTAGGAAATGAATGCTTTTATTTTCTTCAAGTTCCATTGTGAAATTTATGCTTTCGGATTGGTTATTTAGATGTTCCAAGAAACTTGTTAAACTATCTCTTCCATGTGGCCAAATTACGTGAGTATCATGAACATATCTTCTCCACATTTTGGTCTTTTTATGGTAGGAATCGATAGATTTCTTTTCAAAATTTCCCAAATATAGATTCACAACTACCGGAGAGAAGGGAGAACCCATTGTCACTCCTATTTGTTTACAAATACTTCCTTCAAGCAAACTTCCACTAGTTTGGTTGTGTCCTCATTAGTGATTTCTCTTATGGTTTTTATTTCATCGTCTATTAGAATTTTTGTTAAAAAAAGAAAGCATGTCAAAACTTAGAAGAATATCCTCCTCATCCAACCTTTTATCATGAATGTCTTCAATTAGAGGTGTGGAATTTTTGACAAAGGATAGTGTCTGTCCCACCAAGATTTTAAATTTGATTGCAAGGAACTTGGCCAATTTTATTTGGGTGAGCCAATAATGTTGACTATTGGTCTTAAAGGAATATTTTCCTTATGTACTTTTGGCAATCCATAGATTCTTGGCATAATAGTATTTTTAGTAAGAAGTTTTTGTTTAATATCCATATCAAGTGAAGAGTTGTTTATTGTTGAGGAGACTTCTTTGATAATTCTATTAGTTGGATCTCCATTTAGTTTTATGTATTTGCCACTAGAAAGATGCTCATTCATTTTGTTGCTATAGTCTACTTTGTTTAGTATCATTGTGCCATTTACCTTGTCAACTCTTAGACTGAGAATGCTCTTATTTTTTTTTAGATTCCTTAGTGCAATAACTTCTTCCCTTGTTAGGTTGCTTCTTGGTGGTCTTGCTTTCCTGATTAACACAACATAGTCTTATCTTATCTCGATAAGGCTGTTATAAGAACAAAGAGGAGATCTAAGGCCAAAATTATTGATGAGAATAAAGAAGGGAAATCAATAATCCTTCCTTACATAAAAGGTACAATTTAAAATATTGCAAAGATTCTAAATAAGGGAAACATTTGGGTCTCGTTCTCACCCCTTAACACAATAAATAATTTACTAGATCATGCCAAGGATTTTATCGATCCAAAAAAGAAAAAAAGGTGTATATTCTATACCTTTCTCTTGTGGCAAACAATAAATCGGGGAAACCGGGAGGTCAATCCAAATAAGATTAAGTGAACATTGTGTAGACCCAAGGCATAATATAATTAAGAAATCAACCTTGGTTGAACATTCCCACAATACAGGTCGCCATATATGCGTAAAAGATACAAAGATCATTGCAAGAATGGATCACTATGGAAAAATAAAGATACATGAGGCTATGGAAATCGAATTAAATGAGAACAATTTGAACAAAGATGAAGGTCTAAAGCTAATAAAGACATGGAAACCCATCCTTCAAAAGCTAAAAATTAATAACAATAACCCTAATCACTATATGGTCACTAATATCTTTAGGTATGGTTATTACTATTAATATTTTACATTAAACAAACCATTCACCTGAACTATTAAAACTCTTGAGGATGATCCCTACGTTGTGATTTAAACATCGAGTAGTTTATCATAACCAATGTAGTCTCCTTTTATGACATTAAAATGAAAAATTGCAAAAAAACAATCTAATACTAGTTAAAAATTATAATCAAGATTTCTCAAGATGTTTAAATAAAATTAAAAAATAAAATAAAACACAACTTTAATTTTTTTTACATATTGTTTTGAAAATAAAACACGCACTGACACATATGGGTTGGGAAGCAGTGTCATGGATTATGTGATATGTGATATCCATATACAACAAAATAGTAATTTTTTACCTTGTAAATGACCATGAACCCAACTTTTATTATAGACCTTTAACCCTAACTCTAAACTTTGTTATGCACAAAAGCCCCATTGAAGAAAATTTTGATACTCAAAGTCACCTGCTTTTTAACAAAAGTAAAGATAATATTTTCTTAAATGATTTAAATAGTGAATTAAATATCTTATCTTATAAGGACAACATTGAGGACCTCTATCATAATTTTAAATAATAGGGCTCCCACTTGGGAGGTGCTAGAGAAGAAAATTTTCAATGGTCTAGGTGGGTGCATTCTATGCCAACAAGTAGAAGAAACCATTGACCAATTAATTATGGCCTACCCATATATGAAACATGCGTGGAAAGAGGTGGAAAGTATGATAGGGATAAGAAATGAATGGGAAGGTGAAAATATATAAGAAACATTCAAATCATTGTATACAAAAAATGATACAAAGAATATTATAGCCTTTCCTCTTAACATATCTTGGGGAGTATGACTAGCCATGAAATTGAAACTATTTGAAGGAAAGGAAAATCTACCTCTCAAATGCGTGATCCAACCAGTAAACATATTAAATTCTTATCCACATCCCCATGATAAACAAAACAAGCATGAGCTAAAAGAAGAAGTAATCAACAAGGATATACCATGGGCATACTTTGATGGTGCAAGGAGGCTCAAGGGGAATTTATAATTTTCTTGAAATCATTGCATTTATTTCAAACTTGGGATAGGTTAGGAAACTAATAACTACTGTGAATTGTTGGATCTCAAATTAATTATTATGTTGGTTCAAGAGTTTGGTCTATCACAAATTCAAATATTTGGTGACTCACTCCTAGTTATCCAATGGTTACAAAAGGAAGCTACAATTGAGAATTTCACCTTTAAAACCACTATATGACGATGTACAACTCAAAATGACAACTTTATAACATATCTCTCTTTGTATCACATATACATGGATAGGAATAAGATGGTCGATGGAATTTCAAAATAAGTTATGGGATTAGAGCAAGGAACCTGTATTATATCCATTTTCAGGATGGACACACTACTGAATACACTCATGAACTCTTTTGTAAGGGTGGTATTCTGGGAGGAATACCCTCGAGTAGTCGTACACCATATTTCATAGGTGGACGAACCACCTAGTTTTTCTATAAGGTCCACAACATTTACATCCATGATACCCTTTTGTTAGAATATTTACGATGTTATTGTATACAAATCACGTTAGTGTCAAAAAGATAGTTGCACCAAATTAAGTATGCCAAATAACATTACATATATAAACAAATCAATTAACATTACTCCTAGTCGTGGATAATCATGCATTGCGTATGCACATATGCCATACAATGTAAAAGACCTCTCCATTGGGATGGGTCTTGATATATCATATACATGTATCCCTTCCCATAATTACTCAAATCCATTGATCAATGGTTGGAGGTGGACATCCATTCTCTTCACTTGTCTTATACGCATGACTATAAGGGCCAACATAATATGTTTATTCTTCATGGACATCCATGGGGGGGGATTTTTATGGATCACTACCATTGGCCAAACATAATATTTGGTGTTTTGCAAGGAATACGGGTTAACTCCATCCATGTCTATGCTAAATCGTAGGCTCCATACTTCATCCTTGAATTTATTGGGCCTTCAACCCTTTACATTTTGAACAACCACATACTATTAGGGTGTCGTAAAAGAGATCAAATTCATTGTTTAATACCATTGAACCAAGTTGGGTGCTGGAAGATTGCATGTTACAATTCATAGGGTAAAGTAATTGTCCATTTTCATCAAACATCTATTTGTGGTATCTTTCTCATGATAAGAGCTTGTGGCATTTTTGGAATGGTGGAATATCGTGCGCATTCGAACTTAATCGTAAATCATGATCCTACAAATTCAATGAAAAATTATCCAAATGCACATGCATAAATAACATAAATTAATCAAATAAATCAATTATAAATAAAATCTAGACTTATTGCAAATGATAGTGGAGAACTTGAAGAACTTGCAACGATATGGAATGATCTGGAATCAGAAGAATTGCCCATTTGATATTATGACATTTTTTCCTACACTTGAGCCAAAACCATCATCAATACACGAATAAATTCTTAAAATGAAGTTTGGGAAGCATACAAAAATCTCACTACAAATAGAATTTTGAATGGATTTTAAAAATTATCAGTGTGCTTGATTATTTTCTAA
Source organism: Picea engelmannii (assembly GCA_009831015.1). NCBI lineage: Eukaryota > Viridiplantae > Streptophyta > Pinopsida > Pinales > Pinaceae > Picea > Picea engelmannii. The sequence goes on from ML780486.1 coordinate 91,814, forward strand.
GGAGCCAATGTGCTTAATTATGAGAGGCACTGAAGAGTGACCTCCATTTTTGGCTATACAAAGAAAAACCTCTGCAAAATTTTCATTGCAGAGGTTTGCATTTTTATTTTGTCAATTAAATTGTTTTTCAATGTGTTTTTATGTAAAAATCACACTGGTATGCTTTAAACTATACACTGCACCGAAAAATTAAGTTACGAAAAAAAACGTGTGTGTTTATCATGAATGCACCGAAATATGCAACGAAAAAATGAGTGGGAATTTCATTTTTCTAAATGTTTGTATTTATAAATGAAAACTCTAATCCTTATTTCATCTTTTGCCAAAATTTAGAGGGGATATTTATGCAAGAGATATTTACGAACAAAGATTTTAGAGTGAATAGATTTTTTTGAAGAGCCAAATTTGTAAGGGATCACCGTAGGTCACATACAAATCTGTAGAGGATAAATTTTAGGTATATGATTTCATTATATTGATCATCAAAATCTTTCCCCTATTTTATTCAAACAATTTTCATTGCTTACTCAAAAAACTAAAAGGGTTGCATAATTACCTTTCGTATTGGAAGCCCTAACTTTTTTGTTGTTTCTCTTGGTTTCCCTCTCTATATTTCACAAGGAGATTAAGAAAAAAGACATATTTTTATGGGGTTTATTTACTTGTATATGGTGCGTTTGGTATCCATTGCAATGGGACCACTCATTACATTAGATCTCAATCTCTTAAAAAAAATGTTTTCACGGTTAGCGATGTGCACTGTACATGAATAACACATCGGTGTGCATGTTATTGTCAATATCATTGTTAAGTTTAAAATGTAAATAACATTGTTTTTAATACCGAAAGCACATGTTTTAAATTTTTTCATGGGTTCGACATTGTGCAATAAACAATAACGAGTCATCGGTGCTTCTATTACTTTATAGAGCATCGTGTGAGTATAACAATTTGTAAACAAAACGTTTTTGATTTTGTAACGGCATGGTAATCATATATCGATACATATACATATGTTTAAGGCATCATTGGATATTATTTTCTTATACGCACCAAAATCTTATTTTGTAAAAAATATTTCATAATTTCTATATCTGATGATTCTTGTTTTTTTTTTTATAGAAGATGGCCAATACAAGTAAAAGAAAAACAACTTATTGTAGTGAGCACAATGGTAGCTTATCCCAACAAAAAAATAAGGCAAGTTCTTTAAGATTTATTTAAAATTAATATATTTAAAGTAGTTGCAGGTTTAAATTAATGACATGTATTGGTTAAGGCATGTCATGTAGAGAAAAAAATTGAAGAAACTTGATAAGATTGTTAGCAATATGAGTGCAAAAGAGCGTGAAATATTTATGGAAATGTTGCAAATAGAGGAATTAGGTGGATCAAAAGGTAATCAACATGAAGTTTTTCTTTGAATTTTTACTAAAAATTAATTTCTTAGCATTAATCGTTGAAATGTTTTAAACACTCGATTTCACATAATGTTGTGAAGGAACTGATAGTGAGGGAACAAAATGTCATCCTAAGAAGATAAAAATTATGAAGGAAGTAAATCATGATGACTTGGTCCTCAGTTCGTCTAGAGTGGTGTTGTGAACATTACACTTATATACTTCGAAAGAACATATATATGTACATTACACTTACAATAAAAAAATCAACCCATTGACTACAAGAATTAGGTTATATATAAACTACAGGAAACATTTCCGGATCAATGCTCAATGAAACCCATGAGACTTGCAATAACAAAAAATTACAATAAAAAATTGATCATTTAAAAAGTATTATTACTAAACATGTTTTTCTATAATATCTCACAAAAATTACCAAATTAATTTTTTTGCTATATATATATTTTATGTAGATTTTAAAAAAATGATTGTACTTTCATTTTTCGGGAAGATTATGCAAATTCCAAGAGATAAATGAGGCTAAAGCCAATACATGTCAGTAGGGATGTCCAAAAAAGTGTACAAAGAGATGGTAAAAGAAATGAACATTATTGCAGCACAAGAGGAGCCATCCCAACAACAATGTGCATCCGAGGTATGAAATCATTGATTTATTTTTTTATGTACATCAAATTTAATTATTGCATGAAACACTAATGTTCAATTGTTTTGTTGCAGAAAAAAAAATGGAACTCATTCAACATATAAGACAAGACGACGAGGAAGAAAAGGGGTCATGGCAAAGTTTGTGAGTACTTACATTTTCGGCCTTACTTAAGATTTCATATTTGTTTTGATCTTTATATTTAAATAACTAATTTACACTCATCCATGTATGTATTCTAATAGGTACTAAGATACAAAGAAAATACGAATGAAGAATTGATCCACATTGTGTTAAGTATGGGTTGTGAGTATATGTTTTTTTTTTAACAAAAACGGTTAGAGTTTTATTCAAAACGAAGTTGCAACAAAGATGAAACAACAAAGGAGATACATGGAGTTCAAGAGAGTAAAAATCCTCTTGCTACATAGTGTAAATAATTCAGTGTGCTTCAACCTTTCGTCACATATGGAGGCGAAAACAAACACTTTCTTATTTCGTATACCGGATTTCTATGAATACGAATATATTTTGACAAATTGATTACAAATATTTACATAGAAACAATAGATTAATGTATGGAACTTTCTTTAACCCCGCTTGGATGCCAACATGGATGAAAAAGATCAAATGCCACATTTACCAAACTATTATTCTTTCTTGCTCTGCGAATTGGTTCTTTCTTTTTAGATCTTGTTTCCCTTGTAAGAGGGGGGGAGGGGTTTGGTGAAGAAGTATTCAAAGCATCAACAAAAGAAAAAAGGTTTGGTGGGTTGAGAACGAGATTGCGCTTTTGGAATTGTATTCCCATGACCTGATTTTTTTTTTGTTTCTTTTACTTCTACAACTTCCACTTCTTCCCCCTTTGGTTCCGTGCAATCTTCGACAACTTCTTCTTCATCCACCTCGCTAGCTTCTCCATATTTTTCCTTGACTTCCCAGTGGTCCTCTCTTTCTTCTTCTGCTAAAGCATCTTCCTTCTTGTATTCTTTTGGACTAATTTTTGGCTCCTCTGGAGGACGGGAAAAACCTGTGGAAGGGTGAGATCTCGGGTCCTTCCCATGTTCTCAGATGTTTTCTACATCACCTAGATTTTCAAGGGCTCTGAACTGATTATTTTGCAAATTATCTTGACATTTTCTTGGTTGGGGCAACCCCTTACGTTGTGGGTTCCTACATTTACCCGTGACCATTTTAAAATCAACTTCTTTTATTGGGGCTAAATGAGATGGCTGCATTTTTGGGTAATTTTTAGCAAAGTGTCCATGATCATGAAAAACATGGCACTTGAATGGAATTTTCTCGTAGCCAAGAGGATGTCGAAAACTTCACTTATCAATTTTGATTTACATTTCCTCTGGAAAACCCTTCTCCAAATCCACCTCCACACAGATTCTTGCATAGGAATAATGGTTTCCTTTTGGCTCATCCCAATCAATGTATATGCCCAATTTATTCCCAATGGCTCTAATATAGTTCTCTTCCCAAAAAATAAGAGGAAGATAAGGAAGTGTTACCCACATCGGGGCTACAAAGATTTCAACTTATGGGTTGAAGTATAAAGACCATGGGGAGAGAAACATACCCCTAGAACCCATAAAATATGGGCCAGAGTGGAATATTATATCCCTCTCTGATTTGGTGGAAAAAGAAAAAATGAAATAACCTTGACCTACAACAAAATATCTTACCGAGCCCTTGATCTTAAGGCACCAATGATCCAATACCCAGGTTTCCATGACCTTTGGACTTGGACTTAGACTAGTGAACTTTCCCACCAAAGCACATTCACCAAAAATGAGAGTTGATCTTCGAGGTTCCAGGGATGAGAATTCTAGATGCGGAATATCTTTAGATCGTTTGACAAATCGACTAGATTGAGGTGATATTTTGTTCCGAGGGTTCAAAGAATGGATGAGAGCATGTAATTCATCTATATCACCGGAGGATTCAACACCCATCATTGAAGAACCAAATATCGAGTCCTACCAGAACGACAGAGAGGAAAACCTCCACCCGATCACATGCAGTGACAAAGGACGACTTGGATCTGGAGCAACCACATGAATTACACACTACATCAACACGATTTCATAGCATACAACGAAGAGATAAACAAGAAGCAGGCGACGAAAAAGGGAGGCTTGGATTGAGTGCCCACATGGAACATGCAAAACAATGACGAGAATTTTGAGCACGGCGGGGGAAAACCAAAAGTAGGCGTAACTAGGGTAAACCCTATCCACAGCAGAAGAAACCTGCGATCAGGACCCCCATTTCTTTACAATTAGTTTCAAAATGAAACTTTGTTGTGGGTTGTGAGTATATGTTGAAGTATCAAGGTTTAATTGAATAATTTGTAAGTAGATATGTTGTTTAACTTCTCCCATTTTATAATTACTAGAACAACAAGAAACCTTTATATTAATTATATCAACTAGGATTTGTCATGTCATATTAAATATGCAGGAAGAAAAGTATGGAGTGCAACCAACATAAGATATTTTGAGAGAAGGCATCTAGCATGGCTTCAAAAGAATGCGTATTTTTTTATGAAACAATGACTGCTATGGTACATTTTGTTATGTACCCAATCACGTATATTCTACTATATAAATGTAGATATATTTATTACACTTTATTTCTATGTTTGGAGATGGAAAATGCAGAGGCAGAACATCAAAAACATGTCGATGAAGAAAACATTAGGTTAAATAATCAAAGTACAATATCGTTTACAAGTGATGTAGATATTAGGCATGCACGAAGCTCAAGAAATGAAAATAGTTCAAGTGATGAATGACAATCAATATAATTGAATGTTACTGTGAGTTGTATGTTTTGGAATATTTGTCTGTGAAAATCAAGGATTTTGTTTAATGTACTTGACATATTGTTCCAATTGCATGAGGACATGTTACCAATAAGTGTAACAATTATATATGAACATTTTGTTTAATTTATTGGACATATTGTCCCAATTGGATGTCAGTAGGTTACCAATAAGTGTAACAATTACATATTGGTTGTATTTTTATTATTGTGGACCTTTACATTGTCCCATTTTGTATGATGATGGGTCTTTGATTCATATATAATAAAACAAGTTTCTTATTTTATTGCATTGTCGAATGTTGTAAAATGTTGTGTTAATGATTAATTAATATATGGATGATTTACATTGTTACAAATAACATAGGTGTAATCTATTGGATAACACATTAATGCAATCATTGTATATAAATGCAATAACAAAAATGTAAATAAAAATATTATTATTAAAAATATTTGATTTTAAGATGATTAATTGAAAATTTGTAAAAAAAAAACAATTAATTAAAAAATACACATACCAGTGCATTGTATTCTTTTGAACTCACTAAATGATGTGTGCCATAAAATAAACATTGATGCATTTTTATGAGCCATACACATCGGCCTATCAATTACATTGCAAGATCGATACTAAAAATTGTGAAAAAGCATCGTTACTTTAAACGCCATAACTTATGATTATATTTATCATTTCAAAATATTATAGTGCACATGATTACGATATGCACTGATGATTTACATATAATATATGCATTGGTTCTTAGTAACTATTACCATAAAGTTTCAATATGCTTGAGTTAACCCTATGATGCAGGAGCATCCGCACCTCGTCGTGCGAGCCTGCACGGGAAGATGGAAAAGACTTCAAAGGGAGACGTCAGGGTCACGGTCGTGACTATTTTGAGGAGCGCCGCCGATTGAATAAAAGAATCCATATTTAGGCGTAC
>ML780486.1:102863-116908 GCA_009831015.1 Picea engelmannii
CTATGTCCTTCTTTCGTATGCTGTATACTTGATTATGTGGAAGGATAAGGAACTAGGTGCATGAAAAATAGGATCCAGTGTTTCGCAAGACAGTCAAGAGTTCTGCGGGGTGCAGTCGGGTTGAGTCCGGGATGGTGCAGTCGCAGGGTTGCTTGAAGAGAAAGTGATCAGTTACAGTGACCATAGCAGGAAGGAATATTACAGAAGAATTAAGACCTCAGAGAACTCCTTAGAGTGCGAGGGAAATCGAGGCGGAGCACTCTGGAAAGAAAAAGGGAGAGACTGGCCCATTTAGCCGGGAGTCGTGAGGACGGGTTGTTAAATCTGACCACCTTTCTTTCTTTATCAGGGGCTCATAGGTCATTGACGGAGCACGCGACTTTGGGCCTCGCGACCTCGGGACTTTGGGTCTCAGGAGGGGGGAAGACTGACGGCCGAGGCGCGAAGTCACGAGAAGGCGAGATCGCGAGATCGGCATTTCGGGATTTCGAAGTCCGGGTGTGGGAAGACACATTCTCCGAGCGGCGAGAAGCGAAGGAAGAGTCAACGTTGACTCTTTCCTCGGTCTCGGGAATCCGAGAAAGAGACATTCGACGTCGGGACTCGCGAGAGGCGAGACTCCGATTCTTTTCCCCAGACAAGTTCTAAAGGGGAAGCGTGTGTGAGAGAGACCGTGGGTTGCGAACCCCCGATAGGGGAAGGAAGAGTGTCAACTCTTCGGGCCGCGGATTTGTGAAGGTCCTGGTGGGGCGACCGTGCTCGCGAGGGGCAGGGTTGCGGTCACCCTACCTCTTTCAGCAACAATTTTCTCATAAGTATTTAGAGAAATCATTGTAATGTCTTGTTTGATAATGGGATATGATAATGACTCTATTGTGGATGACACAATCTTAGGGTTTATTTTCAAGATAACAAATTCATAAAGGTTCAACTATGCCAAATATTTGTTTGATGCCATATATGATCAATTTGTTCAATTTTCTTCTTTTAAATGCTTTAGATCTCAATTCTACTTAATTTACCTCATGATTTATTTCCAATTTACCCATTTTGAGAATTTAGGGTTAAATAAAATTGATCAACAAGACAAACCTCTTCTGGTGTTAGCTTAGAATAAAGGGAATGCAGTTGGTCAATTTGTTCAAGCCTTCATGGATGAATTTTAAATAACAATTGAATCGATACTACCTCCCCCATGGACACTTGAAAATTGGTTTTTCAGTGTTGATGCATATAATGATTCCTTACTTAAACAAATAAACAATACTGAACAATTTAAAGATGTTACTCGCCCTCTTGAAGGAACGTGATTTGATAAAATTTCAATTGATTTCAAACTTTTAGGTACTATTACAAATCTGCATCAGAGTCCACCACCTGTATCTTTTGATGTTTTCATGGAGTTGGATATTGTTGCAAGCAAAAATGGAGTATTTTAAGTATCTCCGAAGGAAATGAATGGAATTTAATAACCAAGTTAAGAAGCAATAATCCAAAAACAAAGGAAGTGCCCCAAGTTGCTTCAAAGTCAACCTCAACAAGGGAAAAAGAAGAATATATGACTGGATAGACAAGTCATATATTTTCCAGGCTTAACATTTTGAGGGAATAACTATTTCCCAAAATTTTTGAGTTCCACTATCTACTATTTTTGGAAACCATTATTCAAACAAAAAATGGTCGAGGTTCAAGAAATAAAAGTAAAAAATTCAAGAATATCACATTGAGACTTAAACTAAAAAGAGAACATGCATCTGTTAGAAATATCAATCATTGGGAGGAGAAAATTTGTTTTAAAAGTTTTTGGTTTTAATGGTCCTTCTGAGTTTCATAAGATTCATCCCCTGTTTAATCAATATTCTATAAGCTTCTTTTGTATTTATTTTGTTTGGTTGATTTAAACATTTCAATAAAGGCTTCAACTTTGAGTCAAGAAATTTTTCAGAGAATTGATTTCAATATCTTTATCTACATTTATAAGAGTTTTAATATATCAATATTTACATTCAAGTTTTCACATGATGATTCTTGGAATGAGTGTTGATAAATCTTAACTAATAGTAGGATACATCTTTATATCCATATTGATGATTCGTGTTATTTATGTTGGGTATGTGTTATATTCTTTTCATGTGTGTGTGTGGGTGCGTTAGATTCAACAACTGCGTCTGACGATCCATGGTTTTTGCTATTTTAGCAGATTTTTTGATATTTTTAGTGGTTTTCTAAATTAATCTCGAATTAAGGGATAAGGGTTTTGGTAGCTACGGAATACCTAAAATATTGTATATATTTAAGCATAGAGGGGATTCCGCAGTGCAACTAATACTCATGGATGAGAATTATTAGTCAGTTGCAACTAATACTCATGGATATGGGTCATAGATTAATGACTTACTCTACGCAGTTAATCCCAAAAATGATATCTAATTGTATATATTGTATGGTAAATGGTGAAATTAATACAATGAAGAGTTGAAAGGTGTGGAACCAAGGAAGGATGGTTTTCTCCCAGTTAAGGGTTTCCAGCATAAATCTCTGTGTACTATGTGTATGAGTCATTGATTAATTTTTGTTTTACTTAAGAATCTGTATGCATTGCTTTACTTCACATGTTTAAAACTTACAATTTATTACTAAATTGTGTTGAAAATACAAATGAGTATGAATGTGCATGGAAGTGTAACTAAAAGGTTATAATATGTCATATATTATATACATGTCTATAATTTCAGGTGTGAAAGAGTGTATATTATGAGCATACTTGATGGAACATTTTCTTTGAAACAATATTGGCCTTGAGTAGTATTACTTTGAAGGAAATTTTATTTTTCTTTATTATTTTATTTTTCTTATTCTATAACTCTCTAAAAATAAATTGAATGGGAGTATGGTGCCCTCATGCAACAAAATAAACTATTAAAGTCTCGAAATATTTATAACATAACTTCTCCAATCTTTACTTCAAGTTTGCATGATAAGTTTGAATGTTTCATAATAATAATAATAAAATATTTTTCTTCGATTTATTAAAGAAAATATCAATTAAAACATCCTTATTTGAGGGTTAACCCCTTTGGTTGTTGGATTCTTTCAGTTCAATGTAAAATGGGGAGGTTATTTTCCTCTATAGGGTGCCTTGGCATTATTCCCTAGCCAGGAACAACCTGAGGAACAAAATGTGGCACTACTAATCAATGGGGGAGGGAGATGTAGTTGGAGGAGGAGCATAATATGGTAGAGGGATTTGGTGAGTTAGTTTTTGTTCCATAGTTAGAGCAAGGATAAAATCCTTATCTAGTTTAGAACTATCAAATAAGGCAACTTCATGGTGAAAATAAACTGATAACCAAAAAATGAAATTAAGGACATGTACCTCTTCTAATTCTTTAATCTTGAATTGAAGACAAAGCTTAGAGAAAATGGAAATGTATTTATGGATGCTCTAACATGGTTGTTGAAAATGTTGTAACCACTGATACATAAAATTCTAAATATACCTTGGAGGGTAAAAGTGTCCTTTGAGAGGTTGGAAAAATGCATCCCAAGTGGAAATATGTTGTGGAGAGTAGTGAACATAAATTTTTGTAACATGAGATTGCCACCAAGTTTGGGTGATACCAAAGAGATGAATCCTAGAAAGAAGCAAGCATTGATCATCCTTTCTAGTAGGGCATGCATGAAAATAAGCATGTAGACTTTGTATCCAAGAGTTGAAAAGTTCTCCATTCATCCTTCTATCATATTCTAGAAGAGATATGTTGGTATGTAGTTGAAAAGGAGGAGTGTGAGTCATATCATGTATTACTATCAATGAGTACTTGGATTAGTTCTGTGATATATTGATCTATAGTTGAAGAAGAGTGCTAACATGGATCCATTGTAAACAATGACATGAGTCCCAATCTATACAATCATGGTCTTTGATCTTCAATCCTTAACGTGAGAACGTTGTAGCAAAATGGGGCTTGTAGGGCATGGAGAGAGAGTTGAAACTAGATCTGGTGCATATAACCAGGAGAACTAGATCTATATAGCACCAAAATATCTATCATAGTATCACATTTGGTTATAGTTTGAATTTGCCTGATAGTTATAGATCACCCAAAGAAATGGTTGTGTTGATCTATGTGGAATTGTAATGAGAAGAATAATGCAGCCCTTTTTCAGCTAGGGTTCAAGGAGATGTTCATACCATTTTCATTATACTACGTTTCAAAAAAAAGCTTGTAATAATATTCAACATCACCTGCTTAGTATTTCCAAAAACATACATAGTGCTTTTTCACAACCTGTGCCACAAAAATCTCTAGATAATGTATCATTGTGTGAAAATAACAACTATCATTGGATATTTGTAGATGCTACATGTGGGAGAAGAAAAGATTTTGGAATGTTTGTTCATCTAAATAAACTTCCCTCTAAATGAATATGTCATATAGTTTGAATGAAATGGAGGTCTAGGCTCGTTCCTTCAGCAATGGTCCAATATGGATGATATGCAGAGCCACAAAACTAAAACCCTAAGTAAAATACTTTAACAAGTGACTGGAGATACCTAAATTGGAGGTCTACATCTAGTAATGTGTTTGGTTCTTTTCCTTTTAAGTAAATCCTTTCAAAATATCAATAAAAACACCATGCACATGTTGTATCATTCACCTCTTTGATATGTGTAAAGATGTTGAAGAAAAGTGATGTAGAGTTGTGATATAATGTGGAGATTGGCAGTAGCAAAATGATGGATGGTATCAACAAATCCCAAAGAATAGGACAACTTGGCGAGAAATATACATGGAGGGGATGAGAAGCTGAGTTGATGGCTACATTGATCTAGGTGGAGAAACAAGGAGTGGATCGAGATCTCCAAATACACCCACTATAAATGATGTTTGAAATGAAAGGAATAAGCCAAGCAAAGCTTCTGCAATAGTGATGGTAAGTGTAAAAATACCAACCTCTCTGTAGCGTTTAGGGGATCGAGGAAAAATGACCCACTAATACATAGAGAGCTCATTATAAACATATAAGAGTGTATACTGGAGGGACCACGAAGTTGGCAATGTTGTGAAAAAACTAGAGTAAGCGAGTGGGCACAAGGAAGCTAGGTGAGAGGGAGTATTCTGAAATCCAAGCTATGACCAGTGTCATTGAAATCAGTGGCTAGCCACGATTCTATAGAAAAATAATAATGGGGTGCTTTGAAATGTGTCTAATCTATGTGGATCTTCTAATTATGACATGAAACTAAAGGGTGGTCCAAAGTAGACATACGGCACAAGGAATAGGTAGTTTGCTCACTATCGAACAAGAGGGTTTCCCGTCACATTTTCTGGATCTCGTGCCTTTTGGACGAATTTTAAATATTTCTTTGTCTTTTTTGATATACAAGATGATACAAACTTTTCTTTTGTCATCCTATCAAACACAAACCCTATATTGTAATGGTGCTAAGTAGCTTGAGAAAAAAATGGATTGTGACACCTCTATATAACCCATTGAAATGTCAGATTAGAGAATTTCTATGCCATTGGATCCATCTTCGACAAAATATATGGATTATGTTGAGACTATGAATGGAAAAATGTTGGAAGAGTATAATGACTTAAAATGCACCCATAACTTTGAAATAAACTTATGAGCACTGAAGTACTAAAATAAGTAAAGATGCATGATCTTTATGATAAGTATACTAATTTTTTTATTTGCTAGAGAGGTACCATGGAGAAAGGCTTGGGCCCATCATAGAAAATTCCATTCAAATAATGTCCAAAAATTGCCACAAACAGATGTGTTTTGTGCAACAAAAGTTGTTGCGGTCATTGAGGCTCAATATGTGCTTCAAGAGTCATCAACTAATTATAAGAATCATTGTTTAAGTATTTTGAGTACTAATCTAGTAGCACATAAACCATTTCTTCATTAAGATATTTGAACAACATATTATTTGTTAGGAACCATATTGCACATTAGAGAAAACAAAAACACCCATTCAAGAGAAGAGATGAGATATCAATGAAAATCCACAAGGAATTGCCTATCTTATTAGTCCTTGTTGAAGGCGCAGAGGGACTATAGCGATCGATAGTTCGTTGACTTCATATTAATATGTCCTTTGACTATAAATTTTCGCATCATCTGTATTGTTCGTACTATAGAAGTAAAAACATTATTTTATATGTATAAAAAAATAAAATTATATGTCATCGTCTCATTGGAGAATATATTTGAGGTCTTATTGCCAGCTTCGATGTTCCCAATGTTGTAAATGTGTAGATATCCAAAGTTTTGAGCTTAGACGCTCCTTTTTAATTTTTATTACATTTTTACTGAAATTTTTACAAACCGAAAGTTCTGAGCATGGACATTGTTTTTTAATGTTTTTTTTATTATTGGTCCCTGTTGAATGTGTAGAGGGACTATACTGATCGCATATTAATATGTCATTTTACTATTATTATTATTATTAGTCCTTTGTATCCGTATTGAAATGTTTGCATACCGAAGGTTTAGATCATTGACATGTTTTTTGAGGTGCTTGAATAGGCCTAACAACTTAAATGTTTACATAGCGCAAAGTCGTGAAACAGGCCTGGCAACTTAAATGTTTGCATATTGTGAGGCCCTTAGACAGCCTGCTAGCCTTAAATGTTTACCTAAATAGGCTTCTCGGAGTACATTTTTCCTCAAAATTTTCCATACAATGTTGCAGTGAATTTGGACAATATTGTTGTCCACTGCCAGTTGAATAGGCATTGCATGTTTCATACTTCTTCTAGGCTTGGAATGAAATTTGGTCATCGTTGAAGCTACATACGTTTTTTAGTGGTTCGGTGGGTGCTTCTTCTTCTCTGGTTCGTCGGTTGCTGCTTGTTGTTGTTTGGTTCAACTTTGCAAGGTTGGGGACATGCGCTTGTGGTTGGACCTATTGGTGTTTGTTGCTTGCTTTTGTTTACTTCAACTTTCCAGGGTTGGGGTCCTGCATTCGCAGTTGGATGTGATTTTTTTTACTTTGCAGGGTCCAGGTGTTGCACCCACAATTCGACTTGCGATTATGTCATTCATCGTTTCGATTCCATAATTTCATTTTATATTCCTTCTTTGTTGTTCAGTGTTTGCAGTTTGCAAGTAAAAATGTTTTCTTATTTCTACTGGAATGCTCGTCATATGTTTCCAGTTCCTTCTGTGCTTAGGATACAATTTGGTAATCGTTGGAAATACATATGTTGTTTATTGTTTCAGTGGTTGTTGCTTGTTCACTGGTTCGTTGGTTTGTCAGTTGCTACTTGTTTTTGTTTGACTCAAGTTTACGAGTTTGGGGCCCTGGGGCTGTAGTTGGGCTTGTTCGTGCTTTCTCGCTAGTTTGTTGCTTGTTGTTTTCTTTTGTTTACTTCGGTGTTGTAGGGTTGGGGTGTTGCACCGACAGTTGGAGCTAGTTTTTTTTTTGGTACTTTGCGTTGTTCAGGTCTTGCACATGCGAGTGGACCTACGCTTCTATTGTATGTCGTGTCTGGCGAAGTCGAGATCTGGTGCCTGTTCCACTGTAAAATTTTGTTGATGCTTAAGTGTTGACATGATACAAAATAGTGTCATAAAAAATAATTGGACAACTACATGTGCAATTACAATATCTGTTGTCTTTTTGTTAAGATAAAACATGTGCAAAACACACTTATTAACCATATATGGTGAAATGTGCCCATATCACAATACAACCTCTTTATCCTCTACACAGACTGGTGTGACCAGGAAACAATTTGTCTTGTACTTGAGATATGATATGTACACCAAAGATACGAAAAAATTATATTTCCATGTCTGGAAGCATATATGGATAATTTGCCATAGAAAACCAAAATCATTTAGCTATGGCCATGCAATTTCTTAATGTTTTGTGGCTTGTAATATATTTTGGGAAGGAAAAAACTTTATATATTTACAACCATGGATGGAGAAACGCAAAGTTTCATGTTTCTAACTATCTTTTATTCTATTCGTTGATTCTCATTTACTGTATGTACATATTACTTGTTCTCTATTGCATACCAACTTCCATTCATGTTCATTGTATTTTTTGCGTTCCCACATTCAAACAAACAAAATAGCTGGAGAAAATGAAGGAGTCTTAACTACAACGGTGGATGAGGATATAGAAAGGTACATGCTCTTACTGTTATTTCATATTCCGTTTTTTTGTATTTCATTTATTATATGTATATGTGTCCACCTAGTTTATTGTATGTAGATATTGCGTACCTTCCTACATAATAACTTATCTTCATGTCCTTTGTATTTCCTGTGCCGCTACATCGAAAAAATCCGAATTCTGTTTTTTTTTTTTACATGTCTTCCTTCATACTAACTTTCTTCATGTCCATTGTATTTTTCTTGCATTGCTACATTTAAACAAACATAGTGGCTGAAGAGGATGATGGACTCTTTGGTGTGAATGTAGAAAAGGAGTTACATAGGTGCATACCTATACTCTTATTTCATATTTCAGTGTTTAGTATTTCATTTATTGTCTGTGTATTTGTTCTACTTGTTCTATTGCTTTGCACCTTTTTTTGTTGTATGTATATACTACGTATCTTTCAGCTTATTCTCATGTGAATTGTATTCTCTTTGATGCTACATTGAAATAAATAGAACTGTATTTCTTTCTTTTACATGTCTTTCTGCGTACTAACTTGCCTTCATGTCCACTGTATGTTCGACGTTGCTACCTTGAAAGAAACAGATTGGTTGGACGGGAAGATGAATTCTTATATGCGACAACAGAGGGGTCTGTGGTACAATCTTTGAAAAGGTATACCAAGTGTGCTAGTAAATTAAGCATACAAAATGGGTGGGGGCATATAATATTGGACTAGAAAATGATGATTTGGAAACAATGGGCCTTTGTGCCCTCCCCATTTCTAATTTTTCCATTTTCTATTATCCCTTTTTTTCCCTCTTCTATACTTAAATTTTCTCGTCTACTTTTGATTTATGATTTCTTTGCTTAGTCGTATTTCTGAAAATGCCTTGGTACACGGGTTGGCGGACTCACGGGTTCACATTTATGGTCATGCTTCTACCTTATTCCATACTTACCCACTTTGTCGATCACGGGTTCCCTGGCTGGCAGGTTCAAGATTGCACCCCTGGCTTCAGAGGTTCCGAGATATACAGATTGACCATCGTACCCTGTCATCACGCCTTATTTAATGTTACACATTTTTTCAGTCAAAAAATCTGAGGCATACAATTTGACCCTCGAGTCCTCATGTTTCCTGAGTATCCCTTGACACCCTATTTCGTATTCCATCTCCTTCGACCCTTTATGTGACATTAAGAACAATTATGGACAATATACAATGCATATGCTTGTTTAGTCCTACTCATGTTCATCTACACATGCTTGCATCAGAAAAATTTGGACTAGTGACATGACCATGAGCAGTCAATCATCCCAAACATCAGCATACCAACAAGGCCAAAGGTAAAGATGCATACATTATGTTCCTCATATGTTTACCAAACAAATATCCTCAGCTATTTATTCATCTATGGCATGGTGAATATGTTGATGTCATATGCAACACATGCTTTGCAGTTCACAAGAAGTATCAACAAGTGCAAGGGAGACATTTAACATAGCACAGGTTCCAAAGACTAAGAGGTCTGGTTGGAAAACTCTGGCTCCATAGTTCATCCAAGTTGTGCGTCTACTTGTACATTTATGCCAGGAAAAAAGAAAACAAAAAAATAATGCACACTACCATTCACATTACTTTTCTTGTTCAAAAAATGTCACTAGGTATAAATTTGTAAAACCCAAAATACTATCAATAGAGGGCTTGAACATCTGCCGAACTGGACAAGTGTTCATCAGGGACATAATGGTCGTCTATAGAACCTACTTGGACAAGGAAAACAAAACTAGATCCATTATGCGTGCTGACATGATAGATAAGGAGGCCCTGATCACAGTCACACTGACTATTCCCACACAACTTGTCCAGAAACATGCAAAAAAGATATTTCCAGGTGATGGGATATCCATTACAAATTTTAATATATTTCCCAAAATAGTATATGACCGTGGTGATTTTGATCAAATTATATTTCTCAACGAAACAAGTATTGTGGAAAAAATTCCTGCTATTTGTTCAGAATATCATTTCGTCCCAGACACAACTATCAACCAATTTGCACAGAGCAATGACATTTACCCAATCGAAACCATTGGAGCAACTGTCACACTCGCGAGAAAACTTGGCTCGCAACACATTCTCCATATAAAATATGGAGAGTTAGACAAGGAAAAGGAAATGGTATCGTTCTCCATATCCAATTTTGTTCTTTACTTTCACATGTCCATGTATCTCGGTTAAGTTATACAAATATTGCACTGTTCCATGTTGCAGCTACAATTGTTCGACACCTATTCAAAACAAATTTCGTCAATGGAACAAAAATTGCATAAAGGGCAATTTCCACTTATGCTCTTAAAAAATTTAACAAAGAAAAGAGATGTTAAAGAAAGGATCTTTCACACAACCCAAGCAACATTTGTAACATAATTGTGAGCAGACATAGTACAGGATCTCAAGAAACTAACTATCTCTACAACTGTTGTGCGTATACATCTACAGATTCATCCTCACTTTGCTCATACAAATTGTCTTCACCAAATTTCTGCAGTTTTGTTTTTTTTGTGTGCAGTTGTATATTATATTGTTCAATATATTAACTTTTATGCTCACGTTTCTAGGTTGAAGGTGTTTTGGTTGAAGCGAATGTGTACTCGACCCCCTTTGAGCCTGTATGTGCCAACTGTAACTCTCCTGCTTATTCTTCTTCTTTCATAAGTGATGATACAATTTATTGTCCGCGATGAAATAAAAAATGTCCTTACATATATAGACATTGCCTCCATGCTGCCATTCGAATAGTGGGCAACACAACCTTACATTGTACAATTAGACAATCTCTGTCACAAGATGTGCATCCTGGGTTAGCAGAATTGTCATATGAAGCATACCTACAGAAAAAGGCAAACAGTGTCTACATCCTGCGCGACTTTCAGATACATAGAAAATTTACCTTAAATGAGGACAATGCAATATTGCATATTGGCTGAAAAAAAAAAAATCACATCAAGCTTTGGCAGGAAACAAAAATATGTCATGTGTGTCTGTAATTTTTCTTCAACACCCAGATGAATGTTTGTTAGACTTGAGTTCTTCAGAGTTTACATATATAGCTGTAAAATTCTCTTTCCAGATATTTTGTCTCTTCTTGTGCACTTGAAAAAACAAGGAGAATCTAACTACAAATGCAATTGATGTTATTATTTTGATGTTTTTTTTCATCTCCCAGTAAGAATTTTTCATATTTGTTGCGGTGTGCAAATTAAAAAAAATGGTGGCTGGTTGTGGCTTTGTTGGTGGAGTCTGCACATTTTTGGGTGCCCAAATTGGACAATTGTTTTCCAACTATATAGCCATGGCAAGATTTCTGCATTTTTTTGGGTACCCAAATAAAAACAAAAATTGGTCTCCAACTATACATTTATGGTATGGTATCTCCATTTTCTCGATGCCCTAATTGAAAAAAAAGGGACTCAACATGGATTGAAACATGAGCTTGAGATTTTTAAAACTTGCTATAGAGATTGGGGAGTTCAGGAATTGGAATTCATACAGGCAGGTGCAGTTGTTGGTCATGTACACACGCATAAAATTGTTCAGTCCAGAAATGGGAAGCATGAGCGCAAACCCCATAAAAAGTATCCAACTGTAAATAACTCAGACCCATCCTTTGAACCGTTGAAATAGCTTACTCCTCTGGGAAAAACCATCAGGCATTTCCAATAATATTGGAAATTTGGCATTGTTAAAATTGATAGTGATAGACCATGGCACTATCAGAGGAAAATATCCATAGTAATCTTAATTTATTGTAAAATAGTAATTGGAAACTTTCTTGTTCCCCATTTTGAGGTCTGGTTATAGGTAGTGTACAGTGGCGAAGCTCCACTGGTTTTGTGTTGTCCTGTGTTTGGTAGACTTTTGTTCATATCCCATGGCCTCAGTTATTTTCTCGTGGGAACATATACCAGATGTAAGACAAAACCAATGCCACGTTGTGTTTTTTTTATATATCAAATTATTTGATGCAAAGGTCGATGTGTACTACTCTATGGATGATCAGGGGATCAAATTTTGCTCAATTTTGAAAGTGCTCGGAATGCAACAAAAACAGTGCCATTGCGTCCATCTCGTCTTCCTGATTCCGACGGTATATTTACTTTCACAAATGGAGTCCGTATGGAGGAGATATTGCGATCTGTCTGCCAAGCCAAACAGGAAAAATTTTGGGTGCTGATTGTACCTGTCCGTACAGTCCGTATGGCCACGTGGCAGGGCCGTACCATCATGATGACATGGTAGTTGGATGATGTGGCACAATTTTATTGGTCGGTTGTTGGCGAATATGATGTTGACACGTGTCAATGGATAGTCAATAAAGTGAGGACACGTGGCCTAATTCATTGGCGCCACGTGTCACTCGTTGACAGGTTATTGGGTTCATGTGTAAAATATAGTGGAGGTCGCGGGGTTCGACCCCCGGACCTCTCACTCTATACAAAGCCTTCGCCAACCTTTACTAACCATCATGCCGCCGAATGTTTCTTGTATTATATGTCAAAATGATTGCATATAAGTTTGGTTATAAGCGTTGAATGAAAAGGGGGCGGGCCGGGGCTAAGCCCCGACCCATGGTTCCATAGCATAACATATAACCGTATGTTTATATTACCCGCGTGAAAAACCATATATTATATGTAATGAATGGTGCGGTTGTAATGTTTATGCGCACGAATGAATGTTATAAACCAAAGTTTAAAACTATATGTTGGTATATGCATGGGGTTGGAATAACCTGTGAGTTTTTGTATTTAACCAAAGGTTTAAAACGCGCGGTTTCAATGGTTATGGTAGTTTAACCACCTTTTCGCCGAGCCCAAGGTCCTATGGGCCATATGACCGAGTGCCGAGGCGGTTAGGGGCTGGAGGCACCTTAACCGTCCTACGGTTTGCACCGTTGGCACGGTTGCGCCCGGTGCCAAGTTTTTACGCTTAAATGAGCATGTGTGCCAGGTTTGAAGCACAAGGGTGCGATTTGTAGAACCAGAGACAGCAAAATTGAAGAGGGAGATTTCAAGAAGGCTATCTTCTTCATTTTTCGACTGTTTCAGGTGCCGAAAAAGCCCAGACAGGGGTTTTGGGACGCTGCGGAGCCATTGAAGCAGTCAGTTTGTCATTTTGAGCATTGTAAGGCATGTTTTTGAGAACTTTGAGAAATTTAATAATAATGATCCATTGGAAGCTGGACCAAGAGATGTAGCCCAGAGTGGGGTGAACTCCTTTATCAAGTTGTTGTGTTTATGTCTGATGTTCAATGTTTTATGATGTTGTCTATGTGTATTTCTACATAAGTAATCCTTAACTATGTGTTGCAAATTGATCCAGTTTCTTTAAACACATAACATTTCACTTGCAATATTTATTCAAGTTTTTCAAGTCTTCTTCATTTTTAGATCAAGTTGGTATCAGAGCACTGGTTTTGAAGACTTGATTGTTTGCAATTTTTGTTTATGATGCTCACAAGGTTGAAACTCACATGAGGAGAAGGTCAAATTGTGGAGCCAAGTTCTTATCCGATGAGAAGGAAGCAGTTTCATTCACCGCAAGTTGCAGAGAGACATTCACCAAGCATGGCACATGCAGAAGATCATGAACGTGTTTCGGACGAAGACGACGATCTCAGACAGGCAGTCATAGAGTTGAGAAACATGATGAAGATTTTGTTGGAATGGAACATAATGTTGCAGGGTGAAGGCTCTAACAATTCAATGCATAAGGGAGGCGGTGGTGACAAGACTCCAGGCAGAGATGGAGGGAATGGTGCTTCTCCACCACCCTCTCCTCCTCCATCATCATCATCTTCTTCTTCTTCTTCTACAAGTTCGAAACATCTTCCCAATGGGCATG